>PPHD01023085.1:0-12594 GCA_002909625.1 Bambusicola thoracicus | reverse complement strand
TTTTTTTTTTTTTTCCTTACGGTAGTAGGCCAGCACATGCTGAACAACTTTGTGTTGTTTTCTACAGTCTGATGCTGTCACTTCTTTTTTCTTAACTGGACTCAGAATCTGAGCTCTCAGCTGAAGGATCTCTTATAACTTTATGGCATCCTTCTTCCATGACTCATATAGCTTCTTTACCACTTCTCTGTGGAAAAGAAGGATGCTAGTTGGGTAGCCATCTTCCCCAGCATCACTCATATTTTGAAACAGGAAAGTACAGAATGATTTCTAGCAAAACAAAATCACTTTCTAGTTTCTGTTTGAATTCTTGGTACGGTGCCAGATAAAAAGTCAACGTGTTTTCTGAGAGTTCACGTGCTCCCCCCTTTTTAGTTTTCCTATAGTTAATATTTATTTATCAGTTCTACATTTTGCCACTGCGTTCCCCCTTTCCCCATCTCCTTCTGTCTATTGTCAGAAGCCTTCAGCAAATGAATAGAGATTTACTCTTGTTCCAGATCCAGAAGAACTTCAGCAGCTGAAGTTCCCCAGAGATTTAGGATCTCAAAGCAAAATTCAAACACTCCTCATCCTTTATTTGCTGGAAAGCAGCCACAGACTAATTTCTAGTGGATTTTCTGCCTCTAAAGGCGGGACTTGAGCCCTGTAAAAAATAAAAATAAAAATAAGAAAAATCTGTATGTTGAATAATTACCTATTCCCCTGTCTTTCTTCTATTTCTGCTATCATAACTAAGGTCTGACTCAGAGTTCACGATGCCTGTGAATTTCACATCATGTCTTCCTACATGCTAAGTATCCCATTCTTATTGTTTTAAGGTACTGGTTAAGATCTATACAGGAACTACAGAACTACAGGCTGGTGCTTGAGTCTCCTGAGTTGGATCAGCTTGGTGTTCCCCTCCCACCTGCCTTGTGGTTGGATCTGGTTTGGAATATATAGTAAAATCCTCTTTTCTTAAAGCCCTGCATTTATAATAATTCTCCTTTTTTTTTTTTTTTTTTTTTTTTTTTTCCTCCAGGATCAGTAATGACCTCAACTGCATTCCTTCAGTGTTGCCAATTTCTGTTGATTTATAAGCTTGGGTTAGTCCTCACTTTTCTACAGATGGTAATGATGGCATTAACCATATTAGAACTTCTGATCTGAATCTGAGATACAGAACTGTGCTTTAGAGATCTTGGCAAATTGTGGGTGTTGTCTTCTGTTTGCAGCAGCTGTTTCCTTTTGTGATATGCAGCTGTGAAAAAGTTCAGGATCTATAGTAAATTCTGCAGTCAGTTCAGTATCTTTTTGTCTTTTACTGATCTTTATTTCTGAGTCTACCTGAGTGTCTGTGAAGTTGGTTCATAGCCAATTTGCCCTTGAGGTCCTTGCTGATATTTGAGTGTATCAGGGAAGGCTTTGTTCCCACTCAACTCAATAGAGTTCTTTCTCTCCCCTCTTTTTGGAGTGCTACAGTTGTTGATACTGGTTCATTTTCATTCTCTAGGATGTTTTTCAGTTTCCTGAGCCCTTTCTGCAGCTTATCAGATAGCAACTTCCAAGTTGGTCAAAGCTTTAGTAAGCCCTTTCCAATGTTATTTCAAACTACAACTGTTCCAACTGCACCTCCTAGTCTCTTTGGGCGCTTTGCCATTGACTTTCTAATAAGTGTTCATCTTTACTAGTAAGTTTTCAGATGCTATTTTAACTCCTCTTGTGATTTACATGTTTGAATTGTGTGCTCCCTTTTGTTCTGCCCTGATACAAGAGAGAGATAGCAACTCATGAGCTTTGTTCTTGGAAACCAGAACAAGGGAGCTTTCTCTCTTCAGTCCTGCCATAGGAAGCACGCAGTTTGAATGTTACTAAGAGTAACTGATGATTGAGTCACCTGTCTTTGATGCAATCCTGTTTATTTACAAAGTCCTGATCTCTGTATCTCCAGGTAGAATCAAACGAGATAATTCCCTCGCTTACAACTCCCAATCTCTCCCAGTCAGCACCTGTCCAAATATCTTTCTTAGGGTTTATCTTGAAGTCAAGTTGTTGATGCTTTTGTGGCTCTTTTTGATGCTTCCTTCTGGCTTTTGATTTGTGATTCTCCCACAAACATTCAAAACAAGCATTCTGTTACCAATCAAGGTCCTAACCATCCAGGCTCCAGGGTTTATTTTCATTCCAGACTTACCATATGTTTATGCTTTGGTTGTTCTCTCATTGTTTTGGTTATTTGGCTCAATAGAGGATCCTAATGTTTATTTGTACTTAGCAAAAATAAAAAGCAGTTCTTAAATGCAATGATTTCAGTAAGTTTTTGTCAACCTCTCTGTGATGGCTTCTTACTGCCATACGGATGCAGGCTCCTATGGTGTGTGTGTGTACACTGCAGGGAGAGGAGGCAAGCCAAATGCAGTGTTTAAGACGAGCTCTTAAGTCAGTGTAGCTGAACTCCTCAAGTGGCCCTCTAGTTGCTCTTTGTCTCTCCATCTTTGTCCTAAAGGAGTGATAGTGAAATTTGGCTGGAGAACATGAAGTCTCTGAAATGGAGGGCTTCATAGGCATTTCTTTGCTGTAGATCATTCATGAGCAGCAGGAGCAAGAAGTCTTAATTTTTTACTGTATTAAAACATACCAGTTCAGAAAAATTTATAGATTCTTTCTTCCTACATGGCATCAACTAGATGTGGAAAAGACTGAAGTGGATTCTACTTAAAATGGGAGAAAATATTCACTCTAACTAAAGACACTGTTTCCAACCTACATTTTTCCCTTTTTTTTTTCTTAGCCATGTCTTAGGGCAACTGTGAAGTCAAACTTCAAATCCCTTCTCAACAAATATATGTAAATATTTTAGTTCCAGTAAGGCTGCTAAAATCTGAACTCTCAAAAGCACTTATGGACTAAGCTGAGCGAGACATGGGGCATAATTCAGTGCTGTGTTTTCCAATGGAATATTGCTATCACATATAACTAAATGAACACCTTTTGGAGTTACACAAGTAACTGGTCTCAGTATCTATTGGTTTGGAGGTGCTGCATGATAGCTAATGTTTAGCTTTACATGGATGACAGCTCCTTCTTGACTAAAAGGAGAGGTTTAGTGTTCCCATTGTAATATTTAGCTGCATAAATGTAGTCCAAAACCACCTTTGGACCAGTAACACCTTTGGAATTACTGCTTTGGTGTTATGCTAACAATAAAAGAAAGAACTAACTGGTGAGGATACAGGATACCAGGCCTGTGGGATGCAGCAAGGACACTGTTCTGAGTTTTTTTTCCACAAACTCCAGGAATTCAGTAGAGAATGGAAATGGCCATGGCTAGGTGCCAGGTTCAGAGTATCCTGAAAATGAAAATTTGTTAGGTAGAAGTGTTAGTTTACAATTTCCTGTTGTCTTGTTCTTCGCTCTCTTCCCTACCATCTTCTCCAGCTTCCATATTGCTGATGGGTAACCTCATGGACCAAGGGTGCCTCCAGGAAATCATTCAGTTTTGCTTCGTGTTTGGGTGGATAGCAGAGGGGCTCAAACAAGGGCAGTTGAATCTTCTAGATTTCAGGGAGATCCACAGCCAGCACTGCTGTGCTTGTGCCAAGACAAAATGCCACGTTGCACAGAATCCAGCCTTTAATTCTATCAATTTCTTGTTCGACACAGGAAAACAGAGCGTGATTAAAGAAATTGTGTCTTAACTGACTGCTCCATATTGTCATGCCAGAAACAATTAGCTTAACTAGAAAGTTAATTTAATTGCAAATGTGGATGGGCAAACTGTGCCAGCCACTTCATTATCATTACTCTATGTTATTCCTAATGCTTAGTGCTGTTTAATATGTTCTTACGGTATATGGTGATGTAATTAAAAGATTGTCTGTCTCTGCAGAGGTTAAGGTTGCTGCTGAAAATAATTTTCAGTCTGTCTTTCTTGCCTTTTTCTGTGGAGTTTCAATACATCCTTTAAAAGCATTTTTTTTTGATAGAATTTCTTAGGCTATCAGTCTCATAAATGAAAAAGATCTGCTGGAGATGTTTTGTAGCAGAAAAAATTGACCACAGACGTTTTGTAGCAAAAGTATTCTGTATTTTCTCGAAGAAATTCTTCGTGTTCAAATTCTATTTTCATGTATTTTGAGATGCTATATTTAGTTTGTCAGTTTTACAAACAAAAAGTTGCCTAGACTGAACCCAAGGGTAAACACACTGTAATCACCACTAGTGTGATTACAACGCTGAAACATAATGCCCCCATTTGCTGGCACACAAACACTTGATGATGGACTTTTTACAGTGGGCAGTTTTTAGGAATGAAATCCTTTGGAGCGAGGAAAAAGTCAGTCTGGTAGGAAAACAATGAAATGATCATGTCTTGTGAAGTTGCAGTGATTAGCAGTAGTAGGGACTTGGTCACCTTTTCTCTGCAGACAATGCCGCTCTTCCTATTATTGTGCCTTCCTATGTTATTTTACCTTTGTATCCCATGTATTCCAGTTGTATCTTGTTGCTCGTTTTATGTTAGATTAGATTGTAAAACAGCTATGTATTAAGTATACAGCACTGACAGACCTAATTGCTGTCCTCTTTGATTAGCTAGTTGAATTAAAAAAAAAAAAACATCCTTGCCCTGGTAAAAATTTGTATGTATATCTTCTTTTTAAGCAGTATTTTATAAAGAAGAAAACAATGCCTTTGTTAGTGCTCTTCATAGTGGTTATAATGTATAATATTCAAGATTGTTTGTTACGTTCCTTATTAAAAAAAAAAAAAACTATAAAAATTTGGATCAAATTTTGACATTAAACCACCCACCCTTTGGCAGATTCCCCTGCCTGGCAAACTCAGCTTTAGAAAGGAGTGTTACCAAGGTTGAGTGATTAAAAAAATAATGATCAAATGGAAATTGTTCTAGCAATATTGCCAGTAATTTTTCTCATACCCCAGCTACAAAGAGTATCTCAGCTCGTTGGCCTCAGAGCTTCATCTGAGCTTTGCTCTTGAACTACACTGCCCTACCTGTGTTTTCTAGGATTTTGGTGACAGATGTTTGGTATGGGTCTCTAAACCTTCATGTGCTGCAGTATGCGATATTAGTTGACAATATCTTGGACTAAACAGGCCACTCATCAGATCCAATATGTCATTTTTCACGTTCCCATAGAAACTTAAATTAATCAGTCATTCCTGATGCATTTCTTGTACAATATTGTCATTTTGATGCTCTTTTGCTGCTAGTTTTGAAGGAAGCTTCAAATTTGTTCGAGGAAATCGAGCCAAATTTGTGTTGCTTTTTAGCAGCAGGTACTTTGCCTGTAATAAGGAAAATGTGATTTTACAGCATTCTTGCAAGGTAAAGAAAACTTTGCTTCATACTGTTAATGAGAGCATTCTTATTCAAGAGCGCTTGACTGTAGTTATAAAGGGTACTATCTACAATGGTTAGTGTGGAGAGGAAACCTTAAGTAGAACATGCTATTGTGGCCTTTGAGCGGTTCCCATCTCCTCTATTCAGAGAGCAGAGTTAACTGAGGATAGCAAGAACAAACTGTACATGCGCTTGAGAAAAAGAACTTGACTTGGCAAGTTGGCGTAAGTGTAACACAATATATTACCACTTTCTGCTGGGCTTATTCTCTTACTGTCATTGACCAGATCTGTTCAACGGCTGCCATTTTCGGTTGCAAGTAGAAGAAATCCCAATTCCACCCTCCCCCCCCCACCACCACACACATGCTTTACTTTCCAAGAAAGTCAGTTTATGTAATCGATACCAGGTCTGTCTAGGAAGCTGTTCCGAAATTTGGGGGAGGGCGGGGGGAAGAGGGGAGGGCCGAAGGATGAAGAAAGAACAAACATTAGACTTGACAAAGCTTGAAATATAAAACAAAAAAGCATCTGCGAGGCATAATAAAACAAAGTGTATATACGTGTTGTTCTCACAGAGTATTTGGCTGAGCCCAGGCAACGGGAAAGCATGCATAGCTAACGCTCCTGACTGTGTGAAACCCTTTGTATACTCCAGAGTCTCTGCAAGAGACCTTGATTACAGAGTTTGGCATGATACCCAATACATTTTTTGGAATGGTTTCTTGTCCATCACTGACACTCGTAATGAGAAATTTATACACCATCCAAAGCGGATAAATTAATTTCAAACACTTTTGACTTGGGTCAACAATGGCTATTGGCAGTGCCTATTATTTGCCTTTTTATTAAAAAGGGGAAAAAAAAGAGGAGAAATTGCTCTTCTTCATGGTGATAGCATGGTAAAGACACTGAGTATAGCGGAGATAGAATCTTGGCAAGCACATATATAGGTCAAGATAGAGTATTTCACTTTTCAATGTAAATGAAAGTAATTTCTTCAGTATGAACGGTTTAATAAATTCCCAGGATGGTTTTCATTAAGAAATTTGCATATTGGCTGGTGTAAGATTTTCTGAAATCAATCAGTTGGCAAAAATAATTTGGTTTTACTTCTATTTTCCCAATCCAGTTAACAGTCGAGGAATGAAGTATAAATTAGCTATCCCTTTGAGAGCTGCATTTAAAACTCAGAAGCTTAAGTTAGCCTTTTAAAGATGATAATTGTACATATTCTCATGCAGATACGTACACCAGAAAAGGGGAAAGGCATTAAAACACACCTACACAAAAAAACCTGTGGATTGGAAGCAAACAAGAAAATTGCTGCAGTCTTCTTGGGAGATACTGAAATTATGGGGACACGTGCATAAATTACTAGTAGGTTCCCATTATGTGCAGCCCAAATTACTACATTCTCTAATTGAATGTAAATTCTGGTTTTTGGCTGGTCTTTTAACTTTTCCTATGTGTTCTGTTTTGCACATGCAGGGCACAAGGGTTTATTGAAGACAAAACCCTATTTATATACCCGAGCTATCAGAATTGCCAGCATTTCTACCAGATTTTTTAAATATAACTCTAGAGATTTATGTAAACAAATTATTTAGGTTTTCAGTCGTATGATAACAGCAAGATATAACATAGATAATAAAAGGTGAAAAATAGAAATAAGATTTTAAAATGGAAACATAAAGTATGGCAAAAAATTGGAGATTGAGGAGTGTGATCACAGGTAATATTGCACGTGTATTTTTATTTTGTTGTATTTCAGTTAGCTTCTTTGCCCAGGAGTGGTTTGAGTTTTTGATTTTTGTTTGTCCCTTAAATTTAGGCTGTGTTTCAATAGGAATGACACAAAGGGAGTATGTGATTTTCTAAGAGCTGCTTTGGGGACTTTTTTCTGAAATGGATAGCCTTGCTTTTATCTCTCTTCTTACCTGCCTGCTTCTTTGTGCTTTTCTCTGCCTGAGGAAAGTGAGGGTTGCTGGGTGCCCCGGTGGTTGGAAGGATGCTTTGTGCAGCTGATACGCTGGCTGCACTGTGCATAGTGACAACTGAAATACGGATCCTGGGATGCTGTGCTGGTAGGTCCTGATGGCATCGCATGGACACCCATTATTAGGGAAGAACCAGAGCAGGTTTTCAGATGAGCTCAGACTAGATGATCTAATGGTCCCATCTGGCCTTAAAATCTGTGAGTGTATGAAAGACAGTCCTGCAGTTACAAGCATTTTAGAACTGTCAATTCCAGATTTGTAAAAAGCAATTGCTTCCATGCTGAAATGCTCAGATATGCTTTATGTGCACAGCGTTGTAAATGCTCTATAAATTAGAGATATGGCTCAAGTAACACACAGCAGAGGAGAGCAGCTCGATCTAATAAGAACAAGGAGAGTTGATGTTAAGGTCTTTAGAGGATGACTGTTTGGAAGAGATTTGAGAAAGGACAAGAGGGTGTCTGGGAAAGAAAGGAAATACTCTCCAAATATGTGGGAGACAGAAGCTGTAAAGCCAAGGAAGAGAGAAAGAGGTAGGAAGGGAAAAAGGGGGAGTGAGAGAGAGCAGGAAATAAGGAAGGACCAAGAGCAGCAGAGAGCAAAGCTGTAGGATGTGAGGAATTAATACAACAAATGTACCCCCTTTATCATCACTCTAGGGCTGTGCCTGCATGGCTGTCATTCAACATCTCTTTTGCTTTGCTTTCTTTATCTTTTCTGCCTAAAAAAATAAAGGGAGACAACTGAGAGAGGGGAAGGAGGTGTGCGACAAGGGAAATGGTTTTTTGGTCCCTCTACTTGTTAGTGGGAGGGCGTGCTGGAGGTGTAGGGTCCTCAGGCTGAGAGCGACCCTGGCTCGTACTCAGCCCATCAGTAAAAGGCAGAGAGGTGGTAGGGGACAGGAGGGAATGGTGGCAGCAGCTCCACACCGGGAGCCCCAGCGCTGTCAGGGAGGGGCATCACAAGCACTGTTGTACAGCAGTCATGTAGTGGCATTACAGTTGCTCTGAGTTATTTTATTATTTCAATTATTTAATAATTCAGAATGAATACTTGACTTTCTTCTCACCCCTGGTTGTCTTAATTTTTTTTTCCCAATTTGATTGTTTTTTATAGTATGCAGTAAGTTTAAATACACGGAAGGGCGGTTTGGCAGGGCAGGTTCTGTGCCCTATTCCACACATACCATCTGCCCAAACAGCTTGTCAACCTCTGCCCTTCTGCTGCATCGTAGCAAAGTATGCACCGGACTTCACTTCAAGGAGGAGTGCAACAGGACAGTCTCATGATAGGCAAATACAGAATTGCTTTCTGTAATCACAGCAATTTTGGTGAATTGCTGTGGGTTTCCATAGTCCAGGATGGATTTTTGAGATAATGGGGATATTTTGTGTTGCCAACAGCTTTCACCTGAGGTGATGGAGCTGGCAGTTGAAGTCAGCTATGCCTTTAACTCACAAAACCTTAAGGCTTGCCTCTTGAGCTACTCAAAGCAGTGTGATAATCACCTGGCTGTTATCTGTGACAAGCTATCTTTGTTTCTTTTTCCCCACAGTAATAGTGAAATGATCAGATTTTACGTAGTCAAATATTTGTGCTTTTTGTTGATTTTGGAAAACAGCATTCTTATTTTTTCATTGATACCAAATTTGTATCTTTCTGTTTGCTTCAAGTATCAGGAAGAGGCAGTCGGTAAGGTGTGGCAAGGGTTTGACTGCAATGTTATTAAAGTTTTCCCCAGTGTAAAGGGAGGAGGAAGTTGATTATCCTGTAATTGGTATCTCTCTGGGGTGCTGCACTTGTTAAATCCGTATATATGATGGGGCTATCTGGTTACACTGAAGAGATTACCTGTTGATTGCTGCTTCTGGGACTTAGTGATAGTGCTGAATGCCAAAATCTTTCTGAACTGTGAGTGGAAGAATTAATTTCAACTCTCTTTGTTTACTTTCTAATGACAGCTAATGCTCTATCTAGTTTTCATTGTCTCCCAGCATAGATACTAGGAAATCTCTTCTGAACAGAGCAGATGAGATTTTCTGGCATTTCTACCTGTTGCTTCAATGGATGGGAAATTATTTGACTCCAGGCTGTGTCCTTGCCTTGCTGTTTGCTTTTAATGAAGTATCTGGGTTCTGTCTTTAGAGACACTTTCCCTTCTGTGTTTGGAGATGGGTGTCAGCTCCTGAGGTCAAATCCAAGAGTTTTCTTTCCTTTGCCATTGTGAAAGATGTTAATCATAGACTCGTAGAAACATTTGAGTTGGAAGAGACCTTTAAGGGTCTCCTAGTCTAACTCCCCTTCAGTGAGCAGGGACACCTACAGCTCAATCAGGTGCTCAGAGCCTTGTCCAGCCTGACCTTGAACGTCTCGGGGGATGAGGCATCCACCACCTCTCTGTGCAACCTTTGCCAGTGTCTTGGCACCCTTTTTGTAAAACACTTTTTCCTTATATCCAATTTAAATCTCCTCTTCGTCCTCTGAAACCACTTCCCCTTGCCCTATCCCAGCAGACACTGTTAAAGAGTCTGTCTCCTTTCTTATAGCCTCCTTTAGTTACTGGGAGGCCGCTCTAGGGTCTCCCCGTAACCTTCTCTTCTCCAGGCTGAACAGCCTCAGCTCTCTCAGCCTGTCAATCCCTAATCCAGGGATTTTTTTTCCTCAGTCTTTCTTTGATACATAACTGGTAAAACATTCTTGGTTCTTCTGGGATGATCTGTGACATTCCTTGCACCAATGTTTCCAGGCATTTATTTAAACACAGTATAACAGAGTGCAATAGGGAGAAGCACTCAGAGAAGCAGCAGAGTGCAATTATTTCCAGGACAGCAGCGGCAGAGCTGAAACAGACCCAAAATACTCCCTCTGGCGTGTTGGCTCCCTGGCAGGCCAGGCTTGCGGTTGGTGCAGTGCTGGCTGTGCTCAGCAGAGCTGCTGGTGGGGAGCAAGCAGCGCGTGGCTGGGCTGAATGGGGCTGGGGGTGAGAGGCGAGTTAGGATGTATTCTTGCCGCCGGGAAGCAAACCGGAACCGGGCACAGGTCTAATTGCATAACAGATGATGTATTGTACAGCCTGTACCCTCTCCTAAAGAGCAGAGGTGAGCACGCCAAGGCAGGCTCGGTCCTGGCTCCTGGTGAAGGCCTGGCTCTGGTCTGGCCCGCGGCCGCCAGGAACGCCAAGCGGAGGGGTCTGTGAGGAGAAGGCCCAGCATTGCTGTGCTCCCTGCACAGGCTGCTGCAAGGTGACACAGCCTCACTGTGGGGCTTCCTCCATCACATTGCTGCCATGTGAGGAGCTCTCCTGCTGCCATCCCTGTGAGGGAAATGGGGATCCGCCATCTTTTCCCCCCAGGAGCCCCAAGAACTGTAGGTACCACTTTGTGATACCGTATCCAGGCTCCAGTGGATACTATTGGAGACTGACTTTTTACAAGGTCTGGTAGTGATAGGGCTAGGGGGCAATGGCTTTAAACTACAAGAGGGGAATTTATGTTCGATGTTAGTAAGAAATTCTTCAATCAGAGGGCAGTGCGGCCCTGGCACAGCTGCCCAGAGAGCTGTGGTGCCCCATCCCTGGAGGTGCTTGAGGCCAGGTGGGGGGGGGCCCTGGGCAGCCTGAGCTGGTGGGTGGCAACCAGCCCACTGCAGGGGGTTGGGAGTGAGTGGGCTTTGAGATCCCCTCCAACCTAAGCCATTCCATGATTCCATGCTGTGGGGCCAGCAGCTGCTCCAGCTCAGGCTGTAGTTGTCTCTGGGTTAGAAAAAAACGCAGCTTATCTTCAGCCTTCAAACACTTGGCAATGAACAGAAAACGGGCTTGTTTAAAAAAAAAAGAAAAGAAAAAGAAAAAAAAATCCCAACGGAATACAATACATGCGGTTGTCTTTTCCCACTTTGTGGCAGATCAAACACATTTATCTAGGGTTTTAATTTCTTTTCCTTTCACATCATAGTGAGGATCTTCAGCAGAGAACGGAACAGCCGGGTGATGTATTTTTGGGTTATAACTTGAGAACAAAAGCTCATTAGGACTCAAAGATTTTATATGGATAACACCACCCACGGTTACTTTAGATAGGGTAGAAATGTTTTTATGGTTTAGGGCACAAACTAGCTATTAAATTACTAGGGAACTACAAATATCTACTAGACACATCGATGGGAGTGCAACCAGAACACAGAGTACTACATAAAATAATTACATACATCACAGCTAATATTAGATCACATGAAAGTACATGCCTGTTCTATAAAAATTTTCTTGCATCTCTCTGAATTGGACAGCGAGAGGGGGTGGAATTGGGTGATGCGATGATGACTTTGCTGTCAAAGGTTGAAAACCTCACAGCGTCACCCAGAGTATTTGCTGCTGGTACCGCCGGAGGAGCTGAGTTTCCTGAGCTAGCAAAAAGTCCTCTTTGTTTCATGCTTAGCTGGAATGTGGGAGCTCAAATGAGAGGGGATGGATTACCCGTCCTGCTGAGGCTCCACTGAGCAAGCATGTCCTTGACGTGTGAGCCCAAATTGGGGTCGATGACAAGGACAGCTCTGACATCATATGAGTCATGTGAGGAGGGAGGGGTGTTGCTGCCTCCTGACGGGGGGACGCATCTGTTCCACGCTTGCTTGTGCTACGTGAAGAGGTTGCAGTGCTAAGATGCACATAGGGAGAGTGGGAGTGTGCCGCTTAGCAGGGCTTTTTTGAGTTTGGGAATCTCATAGGAGCTGCCTCTCTTCTGCTCTGTAATTTCCAGCCCTTAAGCACAGGCAGTGGTCAGACTTAAGATGGCACTGCCATGGGATGAAGGTTCCTTGGGAATGGCAGCACTGGGTTCCCCTCTTCCGGGATCTGCAGAGATCCACCTTTGGTCCCCCAGGTGCACCAAATGGAGAAAAGCCTGAAAGAAGTGTTACAGGATGTACTTTTATTAATTAGAGGGCATATAGGTGCAATTGAATTTGCTGCCTCCTGTTCCCATTAGGGAGGCTTGTTTTGATTCACCAACAATTTTGCCAAGGAGAGATGCCAGGGTGCTTTTACATGTGAAATTTACAAATTTTCTGAGCTGCTGTATCTTCCTCTTTGTGCATCAGTGTTGTGAGCTCCATAAGGAAATGTTTATCTGGAGGAAAAAAAAAAAAGTGTGTGAACATGTAATTAAGACCATCAAAAGGTATGCCCACATGAGGGGTCACTTCTAGCTACAGAGCTATAAATATTTCACTTTCTGTCTTTTTTTTTTTTTTT
>PPHD01023083.1:0-12594 GCA_002909625.1 Bambusicola thoracicus | reverse complement strand
ACCATACAGCAGCAACTGGTGGGTGGTTGGGGAGGGAGGGAGCTGGCAGAGTGAGCTTTTTTAGAGAGACCTGTGTTTATTGTGTGCCATTTCCTCCTGCATTGAAATGTTAAAATGCAAACCTTTTCAGCAACTGTCCCTGTCCATTGAAGATAGCGCTCTCTTTTCTTGCTGTTTTGTCCAAAGATTCGTTATCTTACCTTTTTCCAAATTGAATTGCATAAGGTACTTATCTGCCCATGATTCCAGTCTAGACAAGTTTTGAATTTTATTGCTTTCCTATTGCACATTTGTTGATTCACTCATTTTTTATCATCAGCACATTTCATCACTTTACTGCATTTTCCTTCTTTCAGGTTTGTAAAGTAAACAAAATCAATACTAACGTTAGGGTATTCCACAAGTCAACTCCCTTCATTTGGAACTGCTTCTCATGGTAAGTACCTTCTGGCTCTGTTGTGCGAGATAGTTTGTTACCCATTCAAGCAGCTCACCTCCTATAGCTTGCATATAAAGTGAATATGAAACAGTTTGCAAGGCACCTTACAGCGTTCTTCATTAGAAGTGGAACATTGGTTCCAGTCTGGTCTGAAACAGTCTGACCAAGAAGTTGTGTAAACTCTTTAAGAAGTGAACAAATTTAGGGAGGAGGTTACATACAAACAGCAGAAGAGCTCTGGAGCACTCAGATCTGCTGCCTCTTTGTTCGTCTCTTTTCTGTGTTGTATTCTGTAGATCATAATATTACAGGACAGCTTTTCAGCTGGTGAAAATTGGTGAAGCTTGACTGGTCTCAGTGGTGTTACAGTGATTTATGCCTGATTAGCGCTTGAATCAGGCTGCTTAAGTGATGAATGACATTAATGCTCTGCCATGATGATATTTGCTATCCCTGAATACAGTTTTTTGTGACTTTGATATCAGATATCATGATTACATGCATACATGATCTTCCATCATGATCAGCCTCAATATATCCCAAACCGAGGGGCTGAGTTCCTGACGTTTGTGCTAGAAGGGTAACTGTTGTCAGCTAATAAGTAACAGGCTGTTCTAATGTTGGCTGCTAAAACAAGCCAGACAACATCAGACTTTTGCTTTTGCTTTCTTCAGAGCAGACCTAGGCTATTCTCCAAAATGTTTACAATCAATATAAAAATAAACATCTTACAATCAATATAAAAATAAACATCTTACAATATAAAGCCATAAACTGTCATTTACTCTGCATCAGTACCAGCTGTAATATGCTTTAGGTGGCATTTAAGGAAGGAGGAGCTTATGCAGCATCTTACGTCTGGAATGATATTCATCAGTCAATGTACCTGTGAGGAAAGAGGCCATGAAAAGAGGAGGGAATGAAAATATTCTAGGAGATTTCATTTTGAACAAGGTCTGGGCAGTGACATGACAGTTACCTTTGAAATGGACAGTAGGTTTCATTGTACAAGTCATTTCACCAAAAATGTAGTGAGGAACAGTCTTCCTTTAGAAATATAGCATCTCAATAAGCAAGAGAAAGACTGGAAAGGGGACTGAAGCATCAAGATGTGAAGTAAATTGATTATAGTTATACTGCAAGTAAGTACCTTCAAAGGAGTTTTATTTATACCCCTTGAAAAATAATACATTGTAAGTGAGCCTTCAAAAAAAGCTGAGAGATTCACATCTTCATGAGGCCCATCCTATTATCTCCAGTGGCATGTACAAATCAAACAGAATTTCTTCAGTGCCCTTTGACTCCACAATAAATTCCAGACTCAAAAGAGATGCTATCCTTTCATTTCTACAATATGAATGTTATCTTTGCTTCCTATTTCAAGTTCATGTACTTGTGCCTGACGTTAACAGTACTGTCTGTTGGCAATAGTGCCTACGACAACTTCTTAAAACATAGTGGACGAAAGGGTGGTCTGCATGCTACAAGTGTTGTGAGCTGTATTTATTTGCCTTTAAAAAAGAAAGGAAGGGAGGAAGGGAGGAAGGGAGGAAGGAAGGAAGGAAAGGTCTATAGTTCTACTTCACCAGAAAAGCACTACTGTATCTACAACTGTCCTGTTTTTGACAGTTATCCAGTTCAGTTTTAATGCTCAAATGTTGCAAGGTGAGCTCTCCCTCTTTGTCATTATTTCAGGACTGTTTTCAAGGTCTCTTGGCAGGGTAAAAAGCAGGGTAACAGAACAGAGCACAGTCTAGCCATGTTTAAATCTTTGTCCTTTCACAATAACTATTGTTATGTCTACTGTTCTCTTCCCCGAATTGCACAGCTTAATTGTGTTTGTCAGCAAAAAGGACAAATTGGGTTTTAAAGGTGCATTGGGGCTTTCCCTCCTGACAAATCTGTTGGTTGTAATGAATGGAAGAATTGCTTTCTGCATTTTACAAGGCATTTGGACTGGAAGATCTATCTAGTCAGTCACCCACTTCATTCTTCTGTATTCAGTGTTTCCTAATACTCCATTAAAGTGGTCACTGCTGTGTCCTCATAAACCCATCACTCAAAATTACTATGTTCTTCCATCCAGGAGCTTGCCAGTGTTGCCACTAATAGGAATGAGAAGACAGCCAGTCACCTCAGCGAGACCAGTTCTTGGCTTAGTGAACCTTACGGTTTGTGTAATAGGTTCTGTGGGCTTGATTCTTCATTGCTTTCACCTTGAGTAGCCACCCATGCCCATATAAAATGAGTGTTCAGAATGGTCTCATTTAGTATCCAGTCAGGGCAAAAGTCAAGGAGTACAGAGCAGTATGGAATTAAAAACCTCTGATTTCAGTATTATTTCAAATTAAGAATGTTTTTTGTAGGTTTAATTTCCTCTTTTGAGGTCCCATTCTTATTCAGGGATGAAGAGTGTGAATAATTCAGACACTGACTTTCATAATTTTATAATGCAGCGTGTTTTACATCTTCCTCGTTACAATATAATCACTGTCATCTTTTTCTGTGCAGTATTATTTCATTACCTCTGCCACAGTGGGCAAATACCTTGCACTATCATGGAGCACCACAGTAGCTAGCTAAGAAGGTTTATAGTCATAAAATACTATCCTTCCAGACCTCAAGATATCAAGCCTGATAGGATTACACTAAGGAAGCAAATGCATGTTGTGCTGCAAGAAGAAAAGCAATATGGAAAACACCCAGAGAGCATTTAGTAGTTGCTGCTGGATTTGTACTCACTAACAATCCTTGGGCCTCAAGTGGGTTTTGGTATTGAAATTTTCAGTGAGTCAATAGACAGGGAACCTGTGGGCTACTGTCATCTGTTGCAAGTCCCACAATACATGTTAATTATCAAGTAGACAACGGTGGCGGTGACCAAGAGGACCACAATTCAGAGTGAGTGTTTTTGTGAGACAGCAGCAATGAACTCTCTCTTGAGGTGCATTAATGACACAGTTTCACCGTGTGCTGACTGTATCCTGAGCTACAAATTAATTTGTTTTGTTCTAAATGCTGTTAGGCATACACCCATGTGACAGCTGTCTTGAGAATGTAACTGGGTTAGGTGCTGGTGGTGAGGTGCTGCTCTGGCTTTCATAGCAGGTGACCAAACATGTCTGCTAAATGGAGCTCTGTTGCTTTTTGGGCAGAAGCAGACTAAATGAAATGGGTCAGATTAAAGTAGACTGCTCATGCATTTCATGGGCGCCTCCTGCTCCCTGTCTGACATGGGCTCCATGAGACTGCTGCATATCAAACACTCAGAAAAGACAATTTTATATATTTGAAAGAAAAAAAAAAATCATAGCTTGAAATAGCACATGGGTTGTTTGTAACTGACAAGCAATATCATAAAGGCAGCTGCTGGGAGCAGAGTATATCTGTCAAAATGTAAATTGATTGTGACTGAAGCTCCCTCTGCAAAGATACAGCACCTACCTCTTCAAAGACCTTCTGAGAAACAAAACTGTACACGTATCATACCTCATTGTAGAAAAGCCTATGAGTGGACCTTTAAAGCTATCTCCCAGGGTTTCTTTAGAATTCATGGTAAATTATATTCCAGGACATATTATTTTTTAGTGCAAATTGCAACCAAGTTGATTTAAAACATGTATAGATGCTATGAACCTGAACTAAGCCTCTACCTTCCCCCTAAACAGCAGCAGAATGGAAATATTTTGACTAACAACCTGATCCTCCCTTCACAAAACTATCACTGTTCCTCTCTAGATGGCAGTGAAGTTCTTTCAGTGACAGAGCTGCTTCCTTCCCCCACCCTCTTTCCATTTGTTCTGGAGACTCATTTTCATCCATACCGCGGTATGATTTAACAAGGCTTTGATGCTGTAAGATGTTGGCGGGCACAAATCAGACTTTTTTTTTTTTTTCCCTAAAAGGATAATATACTGCTTTTTCAAAGTCAATTAACACTTAGGGCAAATGAAATGGGGAGAGCTAAAGGTCAGTTACTAAAGGATGGCCACAAAAACATTTCTGGTTTATACAGCGTTCATCCAGGGATTGCAGATCACTGGGAAAGGAAAGGAAATAGTAATTAGCTTGTTTCTTTTCTTGATGGTTACCAATAAGATGCTTTAATACAGTTTATCTGTTTTGTTTTCAATCAAGTGTGACTGGTGCTAATATTCATTTTGACCAGCCTCAGTCCACGCAGTCATCACAGTCACTGGGAAACTGTTGTGGCAATTTATGCACCAGGAAGATGCATTAAAATTTTAGGTCGGGAATACTCTTAATGAGCTTTATGTAAAAGACATATTGTAGCTGGGCTGTCCAGCCGTTAAGCAAACAAGAAGATGAGAGAGACTAAGAAGAAGTGCCATTCTTACTGTCATTCATCATTCAGGTTAAAACAAGCAGGTAAGCTGATGCTTGGCCTTTGGAGAAATGTGGTGTTGATTCACTGGCTTACCTACTGCTGACTTTTTATGTCATGACTGTGGTGCTGTTCTGCAGGTGACCTGGTACGGTTATAAAGATTTAATCATACACAGCTCCAGAGCCATCATGGCCTTCGTGTTCCTCATGTCAGTCACTGACATCAGTGAAGCAATGCACCGAAGTACTAGTGATATCTGAATTCCTTCGAGATGTGTGCCTTGTTTGGAAAAGGTAGATTCATGTCAAGAGAGCATAAAGCTCGAAGGTAGCTTTAATAAAACTAATAGAAAAACAAAATTCAAGGACCATCCATAACAAAATGGGATAGCAGATTACTGTCTTGTAAGTTTAATGGTGTCTATACGTGAAAATAGCCAGACTTGACTTGAATCCGTGCTTTCCGCTTGCCTTTTGTAAGTCGAAGAGCTTTCCAGGCAAGACTCACACTTTAAGATTGCAGTCACAGTTCATTTCTATCTTTTGTAAAAATAAATCTGCTGAGTTTAATAACCTTTTCCTTTTTGAATAAGGAGTTTCTGTTTGTAGTCACATGAAAAGAAAAAAAGGCCAGTGCTACAGGCAGCAGGAGATTATTTCATGCCTACCTACTCAAAGAGGGTTTTACAAGAGCACAAGGGCCAGGGAAAGCACATAATGAGCAAACTCTTGTGAGGTAAATTATTATTTGGGATTTTGAATGGGTCCTTAACGTACGGGGGAAACTGTACCGCCAACTAGCTGTGTGTGGCACTTGACTTTCAGCTAAGTAGCGACTTATCAGATAGCTGTCATCCCTTGCCTCATTTCACTGTCTGTGACAGCAGGGAAAGGAAGAAAAAAAGTGCTGGGCATAGAAGTCATGCTCCGTTATATGCTGCTGTGTCAGAGAGACAAAGCTTTTTCTAGCCGTAGATGTGTGTGTAGTGCACTAATTGTCTGCCCCCACCTACGCACAGCCAGCAATCTGTCCTTTTGGCTTGAAAAGCACAGTAGTTAGGCTCAGGAGCAATATGCACCCAGGCACAGTGCTTAATTTGTTTCCCCGAGTTACAAAGGGAGTGAGGATCAAATGTGGAGCTACAGGGCATATCCTGCTTTAAGAATGTATGTAGACTTTTGTCATAGCACCAACCATAGTGTGGTGACACTTAAGGTAACTAGAGAGCTCAGAGGCTGTGGGTATGTTTGCATTGCACAATTTGCTCAAAAATGTGCCACTCCTCTTAAAAACATGGTAGCTGTGTCAGTGCAGTGTTTTCTGCAGACTGAGTCTTGCTGAGGGGTCTCTCTGGTACTCATCCAGGGATCTGTAGCATATAGCACTATGCTGGTAGTGTGTCTGTGGTAGCAAAGCTCTTGCCCAACATTTTGGGCAGGTTTTAGAGCATATGCAGAGCTATGTAATGCGTGGGGTTGTGTTCTGCTTACCTTTTGCTCTGATGTTCATGTTTCTCTGCCTGAAACCACTTATTTTCTCACAGATTTTGTTGAATTACAAAGCGAGTGTTCAGAATATTTGGAGTTGTGAATGTCCAGAAAAACTGAGCATGTTCACTGAACATGTCCATATCAGCTGTACTGTGTGTACAGCTGACCTTACAGCTGTGTAGCTTATTGCAAGGGTCAGCCTCTGTTCACTTGTGGCATGTGCATTTCTTTGTATATGATAAACAACTGCTCTACTAAGGCTATTTCATGTTTGTCACTGTAATGACACTAAAATAATTTTGGGGATCTACTTCTTAGAATGTGAGCCATTTCACTATGCTATCTGCTCTGTTAGCCACATATTGGAGAGCAAGATGTTCCAACAGGCTATCTGTAGTGACACGTGCCGGGAGAAATATTCCCACACGATCTGCATAGTAGATTTTCTCCCCTCACTGCCTTTTTTGGACTTTTATTTTGTTCTCCTTTGAATGAGATAAGATCTTTGCTATTCTACTTAAAATAAAATACAATAAGGGAAATTTAGATGTGATGTTGTTCTTCACAGCATTGAATTGGTAAGCTAGTGAGAACAGCTGTTCTGTATTTCATCAAAATAAGGAATTGCAGAAATGAGCAACAGTAAAAAAAAAAAAAAAAAAAAAAAAGAGAGAGAGAGAGAGAGAAAAACACCGGAGTGATCAAAAACAGTCCCTAAAGCTTTGTTTGTATATACTGTCTTTGCATCTGAGCCAGCATCCATAGAAATCAATGATACCTTCTTTTCTTTGTTGTTGATAGAAACAGCTTCAAGCAGAATTGCCGAAGTATGTTAGAATAGTTTCCCAGTGTGTTACATTTTAGGGAACCCACTCTCCCACCACTTTATATACTGTGCACTCCACTGTTTTATAATGGAGTAAGCAAGCAAGAAAAGCATATATTGCAAGATTTTCAATTGTTAGTTTTTAATGTATGAGTTCAGCAAATATTTAAAAAATGTATTTATAATACATCTTTGTCTAAATGCTACAAAGAGAAAATATAAATTAATTATAGTTCTCTGCAATAGTAAGATTCTTTAAAAAATATGAAATCTTTTTTCGTGAGCTGATGTCATGGTTCGTTTGAAGCAATCTAATCCTCCTGAATACAAAACAGGACAGCGTGTGACCACTGCCATATGAGATTCCTCATGGTCCTACTTGTGAGCACTCAGATCAGTCAGAAGCTTTAAAAAGCATGCATTTTGTTCTGAAACCCAAATGATCAGGTAGCTGGAGAGAAGTCATTTATGAGAAAAGATTAAAGTCTCCCAATGATCATTCAGTAATGCATTTGCACTCTTCACTGCTTTGATCGCTGTTGATAGTACTGTCAGAGCTACTAACATACGTTTGCTGTATGTATTCCCAGTATTCCAGCATTTCTTGTGGATTGTGAGGAGAGTAACAAAAGTGGATTTAAAACAAGTGAACTGACATCTAATGGCTCTTGATAGAGAGGTTTTGGTGAGACAAGGCTTACTAATTCATCTGTTCCTCTGGGTGGTAGATATTGCTTTTATTTTCATTCATGCTATAAAATAAAATTAACTTTTCTTTCTTGACTTTCTTGGAATTTGTTCACTTATGCCTCTTGCCTAGTGAAAATAGGGCTTGTCTTACTGAAAATGATTTTCTGAGTCTTTTGTTAGATACCGGGCTGATGTGACAAGGTCAATAGAAATTAAAAAATGCAGAGAATTAGTATCTCTTTCATTCATCTTTTGTATAGATAAGGGAATAGCTCTGTAGGTTTTTGAAGTAGTTTCTGGAATGAAAAAAGCAAACTTATGGCACTGAGATAATATCACTTCTCTGTCAACTTGGAGCTAGAAGGAAGTCTTAGGGTGTTACTAACCACATGGAAACACAATATGTTAAAGGCTGAACAGGGTTTGTCAGGACTCAGCATATTCACTTGCTTTCCCAGTGTCTCTTTCTTTCTTACACCCTGAAGTTGTATGTGTACCTATAGGATGCTGAGGTAACACATCTTTGAGGGAGTAGGCAGAGATCATAGAAGACCAAAGATGGCAGGAGTGTTTGTGAAGCATCATTGCTAGAAAGCTTACGGCAATCTCCATTGCTTGGACAGATCTACAAGAAAGCAGAAAACTTTCAACATTTCTTCTTTTCAAGCTCTTTTGCAGTCTGACCTGAAAAGGAAGAGACTGTGATAGAAATCTTCACCAATGAGGAATTTAGCTGAAATGTTTTGTCAGTCTCATTTGATGGAACAGCCAACAGATTGTGATTATCTGTACAGCATTTGAATGCTAAAGGGGCACTAAAGGTCCTTATACACTATGAAATACTTTTTGAATAAAGATAAGCTTCTTTGTTTCAAGCTGTCCCCAAGAATGTTTTCTCACCTGTGTAGAAACAAAGTCTTGATATATCATGTTTTTGTCCTGTAACCAAGAAATCCCTAAAATACTGTTGGAATTTGGGGCGGTTATTTAACTGATCACAAAATTGGGTTTGCTACGAGTCAACCTTTTAACATTGTGCTAATTTCATGTTCTTCAAAAGTGAAATAAAACCCCACCTCATTCTGTTTCCCAATGTCAGACTCAGAACAGTAGTTGCTGATCATTTTGCTCCTGGAAAGAATACACTTAAAAAAAGCCTTATTTTCTCACTCCTTCCTGAGAGGAGTAATACTACATTTTAACTTTCTCTTATTTTCAGCAAGGCTTCAATTCAAATGCTAATTAAACAGCACATATTGATTGATGCTGGATTTATCTCATGCATTTCCTGCGGTATGTATATTACATCCCATATGAGAAGAATTTTAAGTGAGGGTAATAATCATATCTTCCTTGTCAAGAAGACACATGTAGATTTTCTGAGGGTGTGATATTATGTTCTTGCAGTGGTGAAGAAGCGATCAGTGGCCTTATTTCTTGTAACGCTTGACAAAATCTGTGAGATAACCATTTGTGTTACCCTTGAGTGTTTCATACTTCATCACGTGATTCTAAACCTGTTTTATTTTAAGGGAGGAGATTGTTTCTTCTTTTTATTTGTGTACCATAGGGATGACGTGCAAGGGAATATAGAGCATATCAGAATGCTTTCAGATTAATCATTTCAATAATTCCTTCTGCTACAATGGTTTAATTAGAGGAGTATTCTTTTAGTAAGGGCTTTTGTATATTTTTAATGAAATTGAAGAGCATGAAATGTGGTTTCCCTGATTTTAAATGAAGCCACTTTTAGAGAAATAAAATGAGAAATGAAGAAATTGTTGAAGTCACAGTGCATGAAATTAAGAGAACCCTGACTATATTGGCAACAATTTTTTCTTTAGTATTTTGATGACCATAGAGCTAAATAGTTGTGGGCTAATTGCTAAGAGATTTTCTTGTTTTGGTTCATGGGCCTTTGACAGTTATATTGGCTTTAGGTTCATTTGAGCAATTCATGATCCCCATCCCGCAGTTTTCTTGTGTCTGGTGGAGCTTTGTGCTGTGGCAGAGCTTCACTGGCTTCAGAGAGTCTTCACAGAAGACGCACAGTCTTCTGTGTATGCAAAATACATACTCATGGGTGCCAGCAGCTTGGCTGATGGGGTCAGCTGTGTTCTACAGTGGTTCCATTGGAGCTTGCTGTAACCAGCACAGTTTAGATCCTCATCTCTTCTCACATAGGCCACCCCTGCAGCCACTCACTGCCTCCCCCCAAGAAATATCCCTCCTATACAGTACAGTACAGGGAAGTGCGTGGTTCATTCTGGCCTTCAAAGAAAGAGAAGAGTATAGGATGATATATAGCTGTGACAAATGTGCTGATGATGGTACTTAAGCAATGGTTTTAGGGATGCTCTACTTTCAGAGAAAAATCATTAGATCATTAACATATTTAGACTGCATATTAGCCCCTGTCTCCAAATTGTTCCTTAAACAAGAATCAATCCCTTAACAATTACAGCAGGTCTGTTGGGGTCAAATTTTCAATTAATTTTCTTTAGAGAAGTCCCTTTTGAGTAAGTAACTTGAATATAAGCAATGTAAAGAACATGACTGTAATTTTGAGCAATACATCAATCCATTGACTAAAAAATATTAGATTCACCTGTGTGTGTCCAGCTGAACTGTTGCCTTTTCCGGTAGTCCCTGACCTGCTCTGTAATGCGGAAATATCCCGTGGGAAGGATGTTTTGGAAATGGGCTTATGCTCTTTTTTAAGTCTTCCCCCTTGAAGAAATCCTGCTTGTTCTGAAGCAAGTTGATATTTCTGTTTAAAAGCAAGATCCATTTTCAATGATAAAGAATTCCTTTATTTTTGTTCCAGAGCAGATTTGACCAATAATGTTCTCTGTGACACTTTTTTTTTCCCCTGAAAAATACAATTTCACCTAAATCAAAATGTTTCACAGAAACGTGTCATTTTGAATAATAATAATGAAAAGTTCCAGCAAATGCTCAATCATACATTTATTTAGATGTTTGGTAACAGAAATCAATGCAGCATGTGTGAGAAAATGCTTAATACCACCTGGGTAGGAGCATGCAGGATTGTGTGGTCAGCTGATGTGCTGAAGGCAGTATTGCACTTTGCCTACTTCCTATCTGCTCTCTTTTCTGCCAGAAAAACACACCCCACAAGCCACAGAAAATCTTCAGTATCGTCTACCTGACTTTTCCAGAATTTCTGGAATTGCTGTATGAGATTGTATTTCATTTGGAGTCAGTGTGAGAAAGCCTGTCATCTCCGAATGCTCAGAAACCTGGCCTATGTTGTTTTAGGGGGGGAAATGAAAAAAGATAAACGTTTCCTGATGAGGTTAAAGTGGGAATCTGTGAGTTACATTAATAATTCAGCAGAGAAGAGTATTATTTGGGCATGTGTGTCTGTATGCAGAGACTAAATGGCAAATCACTAACCCCTGTCAAAAACGCTGTTTTTTTCTGGTCTTGGAAATTAACGATCAGTTCATGTAACTGAGAAATGATGGGGAATCAGAAGTACTGGTGCATGAGAATGGAAATAATTGTTTGTGGTTTTCATGAGAAGATTGCCAGTTTGCAGGATTTGGACTGCATGCAAACTGTATTTTTCCATCTCTAATTGAAGATGTGTTGTCTGTAGGGAGAGTTGACTTGACATTGACAAACTTGAGTGGAATACAAAGCCATGAAAATGGGCTCAAGTTGGCCTTGAAAGTGATTAGCTGGCTCATACAGTGATATTCCTATTATTCCTAGGAATTTCACAGGTTGCTAAATTTACTATTGCCTGTGCAGATGCTAGTTACACAGTGGCAGTTCTAAGAGGTGTTGAAGCACAAATGCAGAAAGACTTTGATATCTAAATGAAAAATCTTTCATTTTGGGGACTGAAGCAAGTACAAAGGGTAATTTTTAAGTGATGGTGTTTGTGAAGTTTTTCTCAGTGAAATTCATTTCAGAGCAAACGCAAATGTTCCATAGATATTATTATTTAAAACTTGATACGCATTAGAGTAGGAAGCATGTATGCATATAGGAGAGTTTCATCCTGTATGGATGTAATTGAGGAATCTCTTATGTCACTTCTTATGGTGAGGCAAAATTTGATTGCATTTTGTCTTTAGCTGACTGTGAAGTGGTACTCTATTTTATTGCAACTATGCTTTGGTACATATGTTGCTGCTAAGTGAACATTAAATTGATGTACTTGCCATAGATATTTAATAAAAATAATGTAAAATTGTGTTGTATTGCTAGCTTTATTCAGAACGATGCTAAAAGCACAACTAGATTACAGTAACTATTAATTTTTAGCACTTTTTTTTTTTTTGGTGGGGATAGAGATTTACAGCAGAGCTGCTGCATACAGAATATAAAGAATAGAGCAAACACATTAGAAGCCATTAATACTCTCTCCTAGAGAGCTGACTCAGTTCTACTATCTTTGTTTGAGAAAAGTAGGAGATGAGCTGAGAATTATGACCTCATGTATATTTTCAAGTGGCATTTTTTGAGAAGGGAATGAGATGTTGTTAGAGACCATAAAATAATACAGATTTTTAGGGGCTTTTAGAGAACACTGTGCAGTGAAAATGTGTTTCCTCACCATAATCTTGAGATGTATGTTGCTTCTTTAATCATCTTGTCTGTCCACTTTCAAAAAGGGATAGAAATTTATGTATATATAGCAGATTCATAAGGAATAATAACATCTGACTGTTTGCTCATCACAAGCATTTCAGTCTGATTGTACTTGTGAATGTCTCTATAACTACCTGAAGGGAGATTGTAGTGAGCTGGGGGTCAGCCTCTTCTC
>PPHD01023082.1:0-12594 GCA_002909625.1 Bambusicola thoracicus | reverse complement strand
TTTTGAGAGTCTAATTACTGAAACAGAATGAATTGATCTTGCCTGTACAGGATCACCAATGAGCCATCGGATCAGAAATCTCATTACGGTGCACCTGGCACCATCTCTCTCAAAGATTATCAAAAGAAGTAGATGTAATGGAATTCAATCAAGTCAGATGATATAAGAATGCGAATAAAAATGAACAAGACATGGTGATACAACATGGAATACTTTCTCGTGAGAAACAACAGCAAGGAAAATGATTTTGTTTAGTGACATAAGGCAAAGACAACATACCTTTTAGACAGAAAAGGGCTGTGGAGAGCAGGGTTTAAAATTTGCCATATCTTTAGGCTGGCAACAGATGATGAGGGTGGTTGATTTGACTGCAGCTTGCCAGCATCAGAAAAATTAGCATCAGTTTTTGGTTCTGCTTGTGTGTATTTTCTTCCTATTTTCGTCCTCAGGACATTCGTCAAGATAACTTTGGGTTGCCTGCCATGCAATATAATAATAAATGAATAATAGGGTGTTGAGAGCTTGTTAAGTCGCACGAATGCAAAAAAAAAGCTTTTCCATGAGTTTCCTGTCTCTGCATCATATCTTATATCTTCAACAGTATTGATGTCATTTTCTCAGCAATTTACAAAGCAATTCTCTCTGCAGGAAAGGAATCACAACTGCATCTCTTATCAGCACATCCTTTCAGGGTTTCTTCTTCTAGCTAGTATCAATGACTGATAGATCCGTATGTGATTCTTAAGTGGTAAACCTTCCATGCAGGGGCAAGGAAATTTCAGTGCGTATTTCTTATTGCAAAATGTCAGAAGTGGTGTCATCATGGCCTTATAAACTGTTCTGAAAGCATACAATTGAGTATTTTCAGGGTACGACATTAACCACTCATTGTGGCATCTTGTTTTAGAACCACAAATACTACTGGTTTCCATATCAAAATTCAGAATACAATATTGCTGTAAAATAAAATCAAATAAGTTATAATTCACAGTTTTGAAGCTTCAATTGATGATGCTTCTTCAATTTCACTACAGAAATAACATACAATTATGAACTACGAAGTTAACGAAAACTCCCTGTTAAGATTCTTTAAACAAGAATTAAATCTGTATCAAGGCCAGTAACTTGAACAGTTTTCTTTAAGCTGACAAGCATTACATACCATAGATGATTTATCAGCATTTATCCTAGATTGCTGACTACAATTTCAAACCAGTGAGAATTGGACTTGTTTTATCAGGGCTGTTTACAAGAGCACACATACAAGCTCAGGCCCATATGTTGGTTATAAGATTACTCCCTTCTCTTGCAATTTCTTGCCTATTGCTCACCTTCTTTCACAGCTATAGAAAGTATTTTACTGTTCACATAGCTTTTACATGCTACAGCAATATTTCTTCAGCAAAAGGCTGCTATTCCTCAGTGGGTTAACAACTGTTGTGCCAGTGATGAACTGCATTCTCATCAACAGCACAGTTACATTGTACCAAGTGGTAAACAGATCAACTGGCAAGAAAATTACAGAACAGGTATGTTTGAATAGATAGATAGATATCTATATCATAGATATCTATCTGTATCTATGGAACCGCCACACTGACGAAATGTGAACAGGGAAGTGTTCCACAAAATCCTTCTGTTCCACTCTTGCATGAGTTGCTGCACGTTGAGACTTCTTTTCCCTTCTTACTTGCCATGTTAACATAACACACAACCTCTCAGTGAACAAAAAAGTCAATAAGCTTCCTACGCACAGCATAGAAAACCTGTATACAAACTACAAATATTGATCGATTTTATTCAGATCTCTGCATTGCTGAATGCCATAATGCAAGTGCACAATGAGCTGCTGTCATCAAGAGCTCTTCCAATGGACCTCCTGAACTAGTATATAATGTTTTTAATCACATACCCCATCAGTAAGAGTATTTTGAGTACACATGTTTATTTAACTGTGACTTACATAGATGTACTTCTGTACTAACGCATAAATAAGAAGAATTATAAAATGGAATAAACAAAAGAAAAACTTTTTTTTTTTAATTTATTAATGGTACAAACACTACTACCTTCCTGCACACCAATGGATTGTCCTGTATATCCCCTGCGGGGCATGCACTCCACTTTGGAGACAACTGTCCTACACAACGGACATTAAACTTAAATAGTTTCAATCCAAAGCTAAGTAATTTTAGCTCAAATGAAGGCAGCTCCCTCCACTCCCTAAGCTTCCCTTAGAATTTTCCTGAGGGAAAACTAAATGATCAAAAAGTATTCTGGCTTTGGCTGAGATATAAGTAAGTTTATTCACAGTAGATCTTACGATGCTACGTTTCAGGTTTCTGATGAAAAAATGTTGGTAACACACCAATATTTTACTTGTTGTTTAACTTGCCTCAAATAATATTAATGACTGAACCTGACATGTTAAAAAAAAAGTTAAAGCACTCAGATACTAAAAAGCTGAACAAAGAAGTGTTTCATTTTGTACAGGATGGCTCCTAACTACTGTAGGAAAAACAAACCAGGGTTTCTGAGGCAAGAGATAAGCTCTTTAATGGCAAAGAGAAGTCATACGTATGTAGTCTCTGGACTCATCAGAAGACTGATCCAAACCACAGGAGTGCTCCTGAATGTTTTAGGCAGAGTCAGGAAAAATCAGGTAGGCATCTGCTATTTTACCTGCACTTGTATATACTCTGAGTAACAAGGCAAAGAATTGTTCTTTTTAAGAACCCTTTGCAGAACCCTGAGCACCTAGGTTGTGCTCAGGGTTCTGCAAAGTATTGCAGATCTAAAAAAGATTTGTTTTATACTATGAGGCTCGAAGTTTTCTTTACAGGCATGCTTATTCTACTGACAAACTTGCTAAGTAAATATAGGTCCTGTGGAAGTTAAGCAAACCAAGACACATGGCTGGTTCCACTCTTCTATTTCCAAGGAGCAAACAACGTAACTGATACTCAGTTATCTCTGGAAGGGTGAAATGCTGTAGTTTCCCCAGACTATGGGAAGTTTAATAACACCAATGTCTAACAGGATAGAGCCCAACCATAGCAGCCTACCAAACCAAACCTGTGAGGTAGTCTTCAGCATAGGAAGCAGGAGACATTTCTTACGGAAATCTATTTCAAATCAGAAGTTACAGCTTTTTTTATGGGCTTCTCAGATGCTCAGAGCTGCTATGTTAACCCTGGTTTGCAGGGGTACATACAGTGACCAGACCTATACGTGACTTTTTCACAACTGTAAGGTATACTAAAAATAACGACTACAAGGGAATGAGAAATATATACGTTTAAGAAATCTGAGAAAATAATTCTGGTGTCCCAGAAGAGAATAAGCAATGGAAAACTAAGCCAGATAGTTCCTCTGTTCCTCGAAGAGGACTTGAAACCACAAATAAAACCCTGAATTACCTACACAGCATCTTTCCTTCAAAATACAACACAGAAACATTCAGCAAGGCCTCAGCAATCTGAACACCTGATTCTGAAATCATTTTCCCAATATAAAAAATAAAAAGCATTTTTAAATTATTACTGTAGAGCCATGAAACAATAAAAACGTTACTCTATGGAACATTACTCTGTTCTCCTGACTATAATTATGATAACAAGATATTTTCACAGACCTAAACTTTTTTCCACAGACCTAAACTTTTTTTCCACACTGTAAAAATGACAGGATTTGCATTTGTGTCTGTCGATCACAACATACTCTAATGACCTTTTCTAAATTTATCCTGAGTCAGCAAGATGATTAGGCCATACACGATCACAAAGTCTTCTGTTTAATTGTATGATCAGGACTTGTAAAGATAACTGAAAAGATTCCAGTTCTTAGGAACTTGGACATCTTGGAAACTTCGATCTGATTGTTTGCTCACGGTCCTATCAGAGTAGATCCTGACAGACTCTCGGCAATTTGGTTCAGTGATTGTTATTAGGTATAGAGTTAGTAATGTTCACCATTCTCTTCATTTAACAGGCCTTAACATGAAAAAAAAAAAAAAAACAAACAAACAAGTATCTTTATAAAAAAGACAGTGTCAGATTAAAGCATCATTTCTTATATAGCACCAGTTTTTGACCAGAGACAGGCTATGACTTATCTTCAGAGTTGTAAAGTGCTTAACACTTTCAATGGCTTTCCTTTCTAAAGGGGAAATAGCACCTGGTTATATTTATTGAAAAACCACGTAATTAAGATTGAGCATAAAACAGATTGAAGAAAAACATCAGCACTTAAGCCAGCTTGCATCTCTGTATACGAGAATTAGGACAGATTCATAATTTACCTGCTAAGCTGTCCACAGAATAACATAAGCAAACCACACAAAAGAAATTGCAAAAGAAAAAATGATGCGAAGCAGAAAAAAAACAAGCAAAATATGCACCAAAGCCAAGTCTCACTGGCAGACACAGAAAGGAACGTGTGCAACATAAGACTGGAGGCATCTTGTGAAGGAAAACCAAAGTGGCATATTTTTGTTTCTAAAGCAAACACCTGTCCTAACCCCTTGTCTACTTCAACGAAAGAAAAAAATACATTAAAAAGATAATTAAAAAGAAAAAGACAATATGAAAAATGCTGCTAGTTGCTCCTCTTAAGTCCTAAGTCATTTCACAGGCAAAGAAAAAAGCCTCACAGCATTATCCTACCATACAAAGCTATTAATTATTTGTATCAACTGACAGAAAATGTCTGACCTCTACCGCACTATGGAATTGGGGTTCCTAGAATCAGCCTCTATCTCTATGACTGTGTATGTATATGATTTGTATATATCAATGGTTCTAGTTTGTTCAGATTTGTATTAGAGAGAGATCAAAATCAGATCTGGAAGTTACTGACTTCTTTTTTGAGTAAATTAATGGCAATTGCCATTATCTTCAATGCCTACATTCTTCTACTCGTAAGCCCAATTTTTGTACAGTAAGTATTTTAACAGTGGCATGCCACATGTCACGTGAAGGTCACCTTTCAAGTCCTGAATAGCTGAGTTTATAGAACAAAGCCACTTGACAACCTCGCTGTGTATTCATCCATCTGAGCTTCTGCAGTATGTACACAGCCCACGTGGTCCTTGGCCCTTAAAGAGCCTCAAAGAATAAATCAAATATCAATAATTAATGAAAAATTCATTGCCACATTCAACAACTGCATTATTCAAAGAAGAAAACTTCTGTGTGTTGTCCTCATCCTCCTACTTCAAGGCCTTGACATGACTTCCTTAAAGTCAATGTTTTAATAGTTTTGTTTTTTTTTTAATAGTGAACGTTGCTTTGCTGGTCCTGCAAGTCACAACCACTTGGATGTTTACATTGGGGCAAAAGGGAAATAGTATGTAAATGACTGTCTCAGGGTAGCTCTTGATTCGGCTGTGATATATATTACAATTAATGTTTAAAATACCAAGCTGAAAGAATCACACCTTATGAAAGTACTGCTCCTACCCTCCCTCTGAAGAAAACTTAACAGACCAAGACCAGAAACTAGAACTTCAAAACAGCATTCTATTTAGTCTTTTATTGTTAGTTTTTTTTTGTTTCTGTTTTCCTCATGGGCAGCGCAAGACTAATATAGCTGGGACAAATGGATGCCTCTAAGCTCCATTTCCAGGCAGTGATGGTTACCCTCCAAACCAGGTCATCCCCTTCCACAAAAAGAAAAAAAAACTAACAAGTAACTAACTAGTAAGTGGAATGCAAGACCTTAATAGACCAGTTACATAAATATGATTACTATCTTTCTGCAAAGACGCTAATAAATTGGACTATTTGTATTTAGTGACAGTCCCAATCTGTCTTAACACAATCCCAGCAACACGTAAGAGGTCACAAGCATATGAGAAGGACTAGTGAACTAACCTCCCCTCAAACCCTGTCCAGGTATCACAAACAAATCACCTGAGAGTACCTTTTCACAAAGTCCTGAGCTGAGGTGTTCAAATGTAGGAAATCATGGTTTACAAAACAGCTTCCAACCCTCATGGCCCTTTCTCACAGTAGGAGGGATAGAAGCAACAAGCTATCAAATTTTGCAATTCAGAATTTTAGTTTAGTTCGTGCTAATACACTCAGTCCTTTCTGAATAAAATTAGAAAGTTGGTAACAATGCTCAAGTAATACTTCAGTGGAAATACAACTCCTTAAATATTTAATATTAACTCGCATCAATGAAGAAGATTATACTTAAAAAAAACAACAATAAAGGGCTAAGAGTTTATCATTAAGACTTATTTCCTACTTTTCAATATAAATGAGAGTCCTCATCAGGAAGAAGGAAAAGATAAACTTTCGCATTAGGAAGATTCTTAGCATCACTATCAGGGGAGATCATGGAGCAGATATCACATGGAGTGCAATTACACAGCACGTGCAGGACAACTAGGGTACCAGGCCTAATCAGCACAAGATTCATGACAGGCAGGTACTGCTTGTGTATGGCAAACAGGTATACAGGTATTGGTCCAGAGAGCTTATCACATTACAAAGAAGTAATGAAATAAAGATCTTACCCATGTCCTGGGCTCACAGAAGGGCTCCAAGAGGAATCATCTCCAGATAGAGACCCTTCCTCCTTGGGAGTCAGCCCTTAAATGGGGTCTAGGAGGAGGGAGCCAGGCTCCACCCCTTCCGGTCACTCAGGAGAAATTGCCTTCACCTGTGCCCCTGCAGTTAACTCAGCGCTCACCTCAGGTGGTCAATCAGAGGTTCAGGTGTGATTCAACAGTTCCCATACAGCTTGATAGATCTCATTTCCTTTTATGACCAGGAGTCTCGTCTAGTGGATGAGGGAAAGGCTGCAGATGGAAAGGCTGGTTCTGTTTAATATCTTTATTGATGATGTGGGTGAAGGGACTGAGTACACCCTCACCAACTTTGCATATTACACCAAGTTGGAAGGAAGCATTGACTTGCCTGTAGGCAGGCCATACAGAAGGAACTGGAAAGATTGATGTCCCTCATACGAGCTCCAACAAAACCAAGTGCCAGGTACTACACTTTGGTCACAACATCCCACATGCAACACTACAGGGTTGGGACAGGAGAGTGGCTGGAAAGATACACAGAAGAGAAGCATCAGAGGACTTGTACAGGAACTGTTACATCATGGTCTGAACCAATGATTGGGCATGTGGTGAAGGGGCATGGCCAGCCCTTCAAGCACAGGTGCAAACAATTCACCTGTGCAACCAGAAGGGGGTGGACCCTGGGTCTACCCCTCCTTAACCCCATTTAAGGGTTGGCAGCCAAGAGGGAAGCATCTCTCCTTGGAGATTGCCTCCTCTGAGAGCTTCCAGGGAGCCCAGATCCTTGGAAAAGGGTGAACTATTTCTTCTTTATTACTGGACTGTGACCAGTACCTTTCTTGGGTAATTTGAAACTGGTTAAAGGCACCTGTACCTGCTGTCTTCTATATTTACAAGGTATTAGTTGACAGCCAGCTGAACACGAGCCAGCAGCACAACTACATGGCCAAAAAGGCCAAGGGCATCCCAGCTCATATCAGAAATAGCGTAGCCAGCAGGACCAGGGAGGGTACACAGCACTGGAGAGTCTGCAGCTCAAGTACTGTGATCAATTTTGGGCACCCCACTATACAAAGACATTGAGGCCCTGGAGCACATCCAGAAGGGCAAAGTAGGTGAAGGATCTGGATCAAAACTCTTACAGACAGTGACTAAGGGAAGTGGGATTGCTTAGTCTGGAGAAGAGGAGGCTTTATCACTCTCAACAACTACCTGAAAGGAGGCTGTGGTGAGGTGGGAGTCAGCCTATTCTCCCACGTAACTAGTGACAGGACTAGAAGAAATGGCCTCAATTCAGATTGGATCTTCGTAACAGATCAGTGAAAAACACTTTCTGATTCTGTGTAGTATGCTTGGTATGTCTCAAACACCTGCAAGACAAGGTCATTGCCAAACAACAAATCAAAGCTGTGAAACACAGAATCCTCTGAAATAACCAATCTGATAATAATCTGTCTTGTTTTATAATACATATATGTATAAGTATTACACAAACTTATTATTGCAGACTTGTTTGTTTAGAACCCTGGGACACCGCACCTGCAAACCTAGCAGGTAGAAAAGAATGCCTGAGAGAAGCTCAGCTGTTTTTTGGTTTGGTTTTTTTGCTGTCTGCTTTTTGCGTGTTGGAGACTTCAACCCCTGGACAAGCACTCCCACTCATCCTTACTCCATCACTGATGTCAAACATCAACCATTCATGACAATCAAAACTCAGAAAACTGCAATTAATGTAGCTTTTAAGTCCTTGTACTTCAGTGTAAGTCACCTCTTCAGCTGAAGTTACAATGAAGCATCCTGAGGTAACAAAATAAGCTAACAGCTACCTCTCTGATTAAATAGGAAAAATAAATTCAAGATATACATTAAACACAGTTCTTGCCTGCAACATTTGAAGTATCCTGAATATAAAGATGGGGCCAACTGATGATGCTCCATAGGTCACACAACCCCTGAAATGAGTGTTCCAAGCACTTGCTGTCACTAAGCGTTCTCATAACCTGTAAACTTCATTTCTAGCAGCCTCTACTGACAATAAATCACTTACGATCAAGTTATGTTCTAGTCAGAAAATAAGGCAGAGAATGGGGATTATTTGCCTATACTTGCATGACCTGTGGAATAACGGTTGCTTCATTATCATGAATATAATTGATTTTATCATGAAATCAATATACTTCCTAGCTAGTGCCAGTGAGTATAAGCCTATATTTTCATTTGAATACATAGGCAGTAAAGTTTTAAACTTCCTTGGGTAAACAGTTAACTAGCTGATAGCTTCACAGAAGGTAGTTTCAAATAACCTGCCATAATCTCAAAGAAATCAACACATTTGCTTTTGGCAACAACGCATTTAGAAGCAGCACATCCAACAGTTCTTTATTCATTTAAGTGTTCTGAACATAACAGAGGTGCGATGCCTCTCATTTTGGTTGGGATTTTTTGCTGTTCTGTTTTTAATAACAGCCTTTCCCTACTTATCATTATACCTGGTTTTTTTTTGTTTCTTTGTTTTAACAGTTGATCAAGTCTCCTTAATGAACGTGGGCTGTAGAGCAGAGAGTGACATAGAAAAGACAATCTGGACACCTTAAATAACTAGAATATCTAGGGCTAAAATGATAATTTACAAAGAGTAACAAACACCTTTCAAGATTCCATGCAGTAATTTCTCTAGTCAATATTGCGTTTTCATTCCGATTTTGCAGCCTTGTACTTAAGCAAACAAGGAAAAAAAAAGCATGGTTGTTTCATAATTCATTGTTAATAAATCACTGAAACATGAGTGTCTAAAGATGGGTCAAAACCTTGAAAACCATCTCACATGACCCAATTAACTAAGGACCAAAGATACCCATATTCAGTAAAGGTCATACATTTCAGAACATACAAACAGAATAACTCATTTTGAAGTGACTTCGTACCCAATTGATTCTTCATCATTAGAGCTGCATCTATCACAGTCCCTTTGCCTTCTTCCTTTTGTAGAAGTCTCTCTGTTGCTGGCACTTAATCGCCACTGAAATAAAACAAACAAAAGTGGAACACTCCAACACACTTAAGTGTCTCATTGGAAATCGCATAAGAAAAACGGAACAAGGCCAGGCATTGAAACAGTGCAATTGATCAGAGTGGAGACAAAGAACATGCACAATAATTTTGTAACATATGGATTTGTTTACTATAAAGCAGTTTACTATAGTAAACAGAGGTACTACCAGGCTTACCAGGAACTTGCTTCATTTTTCATCTACAATAACAGAGGACAATTCAGTTACTTCTGTAAGGTAGCACTGTCCCAAATGAAGACTTAAATATTAGGCCTGTTCCAGATAACCACAGTTATGTTAGATGCCTTCTTATTTAACTCCATGAATTTAACCAAGCAATATTCCATTCAAAAAATGCACAATTCTGAGAAACAAAAGGAATCTGAAGGTTTCATGCTGGCATAGTATGGCAAAACTCACAAAACCAGTAATTCTTTTTTCCCTTTCAGTCCTCTTACCTTATAAAACATAGTTGTATTTTCAAATTAAATAAACAAAAACCTCACCAAAACATACAGTTGTTTCTGCAGTTCCAGAAATGTATCTCCTGCCACTACCTTCTACTCTCTCCTCACATTAAAACCAAACTGAGCCTTGAAAATGGTGCCAGTCAGTCTGAAATCACATACAGATATCTACACTGCTGTGTAAGTGTGCTGTGAAAGGGCATCTAAAGATTAATGTCCACACCTTAAGGACTTTCTCTTTTGTAAGAGTAAGAATGATAGGCAGTGTTTAAAAAGGCCTCAACTGCATGGAAAAAATCTGTTATACATAGACAGGTAAGAAAAACAAGAAATGGAAAGTAAGACAATATTCAAGAAGTAAGAAGCGATACTTCAATACATCTAGCCGAAACACTGCTTTTATGGAGGCAGAGAGAAAGAGAGTTGTACACACATTACCCAGCTCAGCGAAAGAGGTCGCTTCTCGTGACTGAACGTTAGTTACATTGCTTCCTGCTTCAAAGCAGGAATGCAACTGGATGTTCTGCTTGCTTTACTAGTATAGAACATAATACAGCAAGTCTATATTGCAGAACAATCAAATGTCCAGGCCTACCATAAGAAATGGGTCACATTGTCAGCACTCTTGTAAGTCAAAAGAATCCCTAATTTCCCTCACTAGCCTTCTCTGTAGGGAAGCCTGTTTGACCAGTCCCATGGTTCTTAAAGCAACAAAACTGGCAATAAACTTAAAGTTGAATTGAAGCGGTCAAGAATGGCAAAATACATTTCCAAGATTTGGCATTATAAAATATTTAGCATACAAATCTGTTTGAAATTCCTTAAGTATTTGCTTCTATACAGGACTAAGATGATCAAGATGATCATTTATGCTAATACTGTTTAAGAACATGTATAGTCTTTTACCCTTAATACTAAAATGAGTTATTCTAATATTATTAGTTATTCTATGAAGTCATGCTCTATTTCACCTATTCTTAAGAGCTTCAGCTCTTAGATACAAAATAATGACCAAAATTCAATGTAAAAGTTACTTCCATAGCATTGTGAGAACAATCTGGACTTGTAGGTAGTGTTCAGTTTGTTTACCAAAAATCAAAAAATGAAAAAAGCAATGAACTAATCAAAAAAGCAATGAAGTAAAGGAAAATTGCACATAAACACACACTTGCCTTTACATTCGTCAGTTAAAAGTTAACTTCAGGACCTGAGATTACTATGGAAAGCTGTCAAATTACATCTGAGAACCAACTCTGCTTTTTAATGCTTTAGGCTGGCGATACAGCACAGAATTCCCTCGCTGTAGCTCTAATACTTGCAGGCACATTTCAGATCTACACGCTTGACCTTCCCAGGAAATTCGGGTCAGGTACTGATCACATAGGTACAAGGCAGCACTTGGTACTTAAAAAAGAAAAAGTAGAACAAAAAACAACCATGCAACTCTCCTACGCACTTTACACTGCAGAGAACTTCTCTTTACCTCTCTTAAAGGGTAGTCCCAATGCTGAGAGCCTGGGAGCCTTGCCAAAGGGGACTGAACTTGAACATCCTCTGACTTGTTGTTTGGTTTCTTCTTTGGTATACGAAACTGAAAATAGAGGATGTTACACACATGATAAAACTAAATTATGCACTGGCACTAGGAGCTGACATACTGCCAGATACAAAGTTTTTATAACCATCAGGTAAAATAACAAAGTTGCAAGCAAAGCACTGCCCTGATACTTTCACTTAGAAGTATTCTCATTGATGTTTCATCATAAATCACTGTCCTTCTATGAGGAGCTGGTTTTAACACATGAACACCAAGAAAAAAAAACCTAATCTTATTTCATTAATTTCACAACCTCAAATATGTGCCCAAAAGGTGAGAACAAAACCAACCTATTGTTACTCCGTTTCCTTGGTTCCCTCTAACTTGCTAACGCTCTAATTTAATCTTCACATCTCAGATTGAAGAGTGATTAAGAGAAAACAAAACAGCGGAATTACGCTGCTTGCTCTCAAAAAATAAATAAAGAAGAACATTTATCCTGTCATAGTACTAATGTTTTAATATGATTATTTAGCAACAGCGTACTCTAACGTCCTCAAAATAGTATTACCTGTTGTCATTCCCAACTTCTTCAAAATTAAGTATTGAAAATAAAGAATCATACAGTTGTTAGATTTGGAAAGGACCTTTAAAGGTCATCTAGTCCAACAGCCCTGCAATGAACAGGGACCATCTACAGTTAGATCAGGTTGCTTAAAGCCCTTCCTTCCATCCTGACCTTGCATGTCTCCAGGGATGGGGCATTCACTGCCTTTCTGGGCTATTAGTAGTTCTTAGCAATTTGCCAATACAAGAAATAATAATAATAATAGAGGTAAGTTATTCTCAGGTTGATTAAACACATTAAACAAACTCAACTAAACATACAAACGGAAACCTAAACATTTGTCCAGGCATCTTGATGTGCAAAATCACAGGCTGCAAACAGGACTAGATTCAAACACATTAGATATGGAATGTAGTGCTGATATCTTTCAGTTA
>PPHD01023081.1:0-12595 GCA_002909625.1 Bambusicola thoracicus | reverse complement strand
TTTTTTTTTTTTTTTTAATCTTTTTTTTTTTTTTTAATAGAGCTGACAAAAAGCAGTATAGCGAGTTCCTCCATCTAAATCTGTGAGACAATTCTGCTGCCCTGTGCACTTGGTCTGCCAATAACAGACTAGCGCTGGAAACTCATGATCCAAATAGGTGGCATAAAAATAACAAGAAAACACAGCATCTTCCTTGAAGTACTTATGAAAATATTTTGCAGAGCAAGTAACTTGACTTTTGTGCACTGATAACAGTTCTACCTCATACTTGAGGCAATTATCCAGCAAGTTCTGATGACCTAAGGCTGATTTTCTCCTCTCCCTACTGTCACTTAAAACGGGATGCAACTCTTGTTTCTTCTACTCTATCCTAGAACAGTAACAGAGACTAAATGTGGGGGAAGCTGTTGATCACTTTATTTCTTATTTATTTCCCTTTGAACCACTTACATTGACCTCTTTATCTACAGAAACAACTACCTTACCCTTTTCTCTATTAAGAAACAAAAATAACATGACTGGAACGTTACAGCCTCCAGCCATACCCTCTAACTGCCCGGTCGGGAAGCTCTTCACTGAAAGAAGAGAAGCACACAAGTGGCTCCATGCTAGTGAACATCATGAACCCACATCAGTCACAAAAGCATATGAACAGAGTTTATCATTCTCCTTTGAGCAACACTAAGAATTTTGTGGTCAGCCACCATTCATCCTATGGCACAAAAATCTGCTGTAAAGTATCTTCCCGCAGTTTACGAAAACAGAGCTGTTGCCAAAAATCTCTGTTTGGGCCGTGTATGTAAACTAAACATTCAACATGCCTCAATGAATGAATTTATCCAAATGAGGGGAGACCAACATAGGATGCCTCTGGTTTCAGAGATACAATTAACATAGCAACAGAGCTGCTGGTAAATAGATTGCAGAAATCCTTATGTTTACAAGGGTAAAACAAATAAACATTTGCAATGAAAAAAAATAGAACCACCAGGATAAGACCTATAAGAAAAAAAAAAGTACAAATCAACAACAGCAAACACACACAAAAAAATACCTCATAATGGGCCTTAGGAATAAGATTCCTCTTTGCTTTGACACTGCTTTATTGCTACTACTCATTTTCCCCTAGCACATCACTGAACGGATTTGGAAGGAATATGCCAATATGCCGTGTTCTTACAGTTATGGAAATAGATCTAGATCTAAAGTTGTAAGGAAGAGCAATCAAAGAATAATAGAATCATAGAGGTTGGAAGTGACTGCTGGTCAGACATCTAGTCTGACCCTCCAGCTAAAGCAGGTTCCCTCCCATAGGATGCACAGGAAAGCATCCAGGTGGATTTTGAGTATCTCCAGAGAAAGAGACTCCATAGCCTCTCTAGGAAGTTTGTTCCAGTGCTTGGTAACTCTCCAAGGGCCAATTGCCTCATCTAAAACTACGACAATCCTTACCTATTATTGAAGTAGAGTGTCCATGAACACGGCCTCCTGGTGAAAAACTACACTGAATTCCTAATTTTACAGTATCATTAACATGATTTATGATGATCACAGTTAGAAATGTTTATAGTTTAGAAAACTAAGTAGAACCTCCTGTAACTAATAAGGTTAAGAAGATAGACATGGAGACTTTTCTGAGTGTGCAACTATTTCAGTATAACTACGTAACATACAACTATGTTCCAGTCCTAGAAGACACAAATACTTCTTATTCAGATTTAGTATATATGATTTAGCTTTCATGAAAAAGCATGAAGTACTTCAAATGCGTAACAGCTATACTAAATTGGAACAAATACCTAAGAATAGCATCCCACCTCCAGCTGTAGCCAAAACTGGGTGTGTAAGAACAGGAAAAGTACACAATGATAACTTTCAGTTTCTTCATTTAAGCTTTCAACACGTATAATAATCTATGATAAGGAGTTCCATAACTTAACTGCATGTTAAGAGCCACCTCCTTCTGACTGTAAATTAGCTAGTTTCAGTTGATACCCTCCAGCACAAAAAGACCCAACAGCCAACTAATTATTATACAGCCTCTTCAGGACACTCACAAATGCACAGGTATCACTCATTTCATGCACTCATTTTCCAGACTGAAAAGACATATGTAGATTGCTCCAAAAGTAATGCCCCCTATTTATTTATATGGAAACCACAACAGCTACAAATGGCAAAATGACACTACTTGATAGAGCACATTCTCAACTACTAAATAAATAAATAAATAAATCCAACACAGTCAGCACTATTAGTTGTACATTTTTGCCAGTGAGGAAGGAGACCTTGCATGCTACACTTGCAAAAGCCTGCAACAGTAGAAGTGACCCACTGTTTCAGATAGGCTATGATGATATTGCTGCTAGGAAAATGTTGCCCATGTAGTCTGTCCCTCCTTGGCCCAAACAGGCAGAAGTCTGGAAGCACCAAATCCAAACTATAATGTGGGTGTGGTAGCACAGTCTCCAACCAAGACTGGCAACGTACTCTACAGTACTCAAACTGGTATGGGACTCAGCACCATGTTTCAAAAGAAAAAGTTGTTGTCTTTGGCTTGATACTTGAAGTTCAAGTCTTCAGCACAATTAGCGTTGCGATATAGCAGTCAGAATTGATGGTTTGTCCACATTCCAGAAAATCCTGGTGAGTTACCTTTTTCCTATCCCAAAAGACAGGACATTCCACTTTACCCATTGAGGGCTATATCTTCAGTGCCAAATTCACATGTCCCCACTCCATGGATTGCTCATTTTAACTCCAGCTCACAGTGGTAACACCACATCTTGTCACTATTAATGATGCAATCCAAGAAACTGCCACCTTCAGCCTTGTATTGGTTCAACAGATCCTAACAAATTTGCATATGGTGTACTGAATGGATCCACTCAGCACACACTTTGTGATATTCCAGTGTTACCACCATTGTCTCCAATGCACTCAAGCTAAGCTTCAGCTCCAAAGTTCCCTGTTCATAATCCACCTTTTAGCACGGATGAACTGATTGAGATGACCTTCATTGAGTGGTGTCACAGCTGCGCATGACCGCTCAGAACACAGTTTGTCTTCCATGTTGCTACTGCCACTGTTGAAACACATCACCCCACTGCACTCACATCCACTGTTCGGTCTCCATAAACATTCAGCAAATGTCAATGAATGTCAATGGGTACCATTTTTTCTGCATGGAGGAGTTTAATGACACACCTTGGCTTCATATGGACTTCCATCTCAGATACCATTTTGTTAGACTGCCCCTCAGCTGTCATCTGTCACACGACAACAAAATGTAATGGAATAGTCGCAGGAAGGTTCAACCTGTACTGCCATACCACCAACATCCACCTCTGACATCATGGGCCAACATAATAAAATAGGAGGCATTACTTTCAGAGTAGACCTCATAGTTTAAAGGGTCCCTCTATCTTCTCAAACTTAAGATAGAAAATACCAGTAGAACAGTTAAGGACAGTACAAGTTCCGCTCACAAAGGTGCTCTGCACTCTCCTGTTGAGCAACATGAATTGCTGCATGACTTGGGTTAGGAGACTACCTCTTTTAAATTCTGCAAGATGCAACTGAACTGCACTTCTTTTAATCTATTTCAGACACTCTTCTGTGGCTATTTACACATGAAAGCATTATTAAAAAAAAAAAAACTTAATTCTTTTAATATTTTCTGACTGTTAAAATTTGCATTCTACATTTACGTAACACCACGGATAGGAATTGAGAATCCTCCACCATAACCGAAACCAGCTCACTCTTTTTTTCTTGTAAAAACCTCAAGACAAATTCCATCTAACTCCATGATTCACCCAAATATTCATCTCCCAGCTTATATAGCGTAAGCCATTTAAGTCTCATTAATTCTACTACTCTCTAATTAGGAAAAGGGAAGGGATCCTTGCTCAGAACTGAATTATCAGTGATTATTAACTATTTCCAATTTTACGCTCCAGATGTTTTGCAATTAAGAAGGAGAAAAAGCATTTGAAAGCCACTGAAGAAGTTATTTTTAATACTCATAATAAAAAACAAATTGAGAGCTCTGGCAAGACTTTTCGTATCTCATCCTTTGAAGGCAGAAACTCCAGAGTCAACTTCATCCACCAATACACAGCCCATGAGTGACACCCTCCTTAACATGCTACAGTAAAGAGCAACTAAAAACAGGTTTTAGAGAGAAGAAAACAAGAGACAACCAAACCAAAATCAACTCCATCCTCATTTCTTGCTAGGACATTACTTCCTCCCACTAAACCTTATATTCTTAAGTCCAAATTGCAACCATAGCACATTTTGTCAAAATTATCATTTCATCTGGGACTAAAATGAGAATAGAAAATAAAAAAGCCAACTTTGACATCATGTCACTTTATTAATAGAGCCACAGGAAAAAGTGGTTGTATATTGATTTAACTGTACAAAAACCCTCAGTAGTTACTTATGTTCTTAACTTAGCCCTTAAAAGACAAGGAAGCAAGTTATAGCAACCTCCAGAAATGGATCAATCCAACTATTGCACAGACAGTGAAACAACCAGTGACAAGACTTTTCTACAACATTTGTATATCATTCTTAACCACATACAAAGAAATAGCAATAAATAAAACAACAACTAACTTGATTTTAAGGGTGCCAGCATCCCACAGCCAAAAGCATATTGTTCCATCTGCCCCGGTTGAAGATAAGTATCTCTTTGAGCCACTGCATAGTGGAGAGAACTGGAAGGGGAGACAAGGAGAAAAAAAGAAAAGGTCAATACTCCAACAACAGAGTGCTTCTCAGAATAACTTTCTCCCTTCAGAACAACCTTCCTGGGTTGCTTGAAAAGCACTGTGGCTTCTCCTTCCCCACAGTCCAAACTGTACAATATCAAGCAACTCCAAACAGGAAGCAGAGCAAACTGTTCAGAAGTGACTGCAGTTTTTACTCACCATACTGGTACTCAGAATCACAGTTTGCAAAGCAATCATACTTCTTAACAGAACTGTCCACATGCACCATGCAATTTTAAGAAATTTTCTTGTTTATGTTTCCCTCCCACAAACAGTTTATACCTGGCATTTTACAATGCTCAGATACTGTGACAATAAGTGTGTCATTTTTGCATCAAGTACCATGAAAATGTCTTCTTCCTTCACAGCTTAGTTGCCCCATAGACATTATTATTATTATATGGAATGTTCTCAAGTGGTATCTTTTTCAGTCAAAAAAACACATGCTGCTACTTAGGTGACTTTGCGAAGCAAAAACCTACCTGCAATGATGTTATAGATGCACTGTGGCCCTGCAGAACTGCTAAGGGTGCACAAGTTCGAAGGCACCAGACTCGGATCATTTTATCACAGCTTCCAGCAGCTATCATGGTGTTCTCGTAGTTCACTGCCATATCAGATATTTCGGCTGCATGCCCTCTCAGAGTAGCCAACAACCTGCCATCATCTGTTGCCCAGATTTTAACAAGGCAATCATCTGATCCCTAGAAATAAGGTACAAATCATTAGCTGTTTCTATCATACAGTTCAATTAGGCAAAACTCAAGATACTGAGCATTAGATCTTTTTTGAACAGAAAAATGATTCCGATAACTATTCCCTTAATCTAAAAAATTTGCTCTGCATCCTGGTTCACAGGAAATCTTATGCAATGAGATGCTGCTTTCCAAAACAGCTGTTCTAAAGACACAACAAGGGAAGCAGGGCAGGACTCTAGGGACAAAGAACGTGCAATAAAAATCCTGTGCAAAGCAAACATCAGTATCACATTAATCTCCGCCTCCCAACTGTTGGGTTCATCTCATCAGGTTTTATGTGAGAAAAAAGCTAGCTTAGACAACCATGCAGAACGAAGGTCTGAAGCAGACACAAAGTCTGAGGACAATGTCTCATTCCCCTGTCTGCATGCATATTGTATACACTATAACTCGTGTTTCAATTCCTTCGTGAAGCTCTGCAGTTCAGAAGAAATTACCTCAGAAAGCCAAGCTTGGGAAACACCAATATTCCTGAGCTTGAAATCGCCAAAACCCTAAGTAAGCTGTTCTAAGAGGATGTTACTCTGTTAGTTTGTACTTTATTTTAGTTTGAACTTTTCTCCTCCTTACCTAAAGCAGCTAAAACAGGAACCACTGAAAACAACAACAAAATTAAAACTAACACTCTCCATCAATAAATCTGCACATAGACCCAGCCTTTCCTTTATCTCTACCCTCCACACCTCAGGCGTGTTAGAACACTTCACTAGCAGGTATCATTTTCCAAAACTTTGAACAGAGCCAAAAACAGTTTTTTGAGCATTTATTTTCAGTTTTTCCCCAATATCATCATTACTGCATTGCCATTAGAAATAAGTCACGAAATCATGCATTCTAGCAGCAGGCAGAATATAAGTTCTGTCATTTCTCTGAGTTTTACCTGAAGTAAACGTTCTACCCACAATGCAGTAGCAAAAGTTTATATTAATCCAATTATTTGTCACGAATCTCAAAATCCCTTCTGAATTACCCCAATTTCTTCAAATTTTATCTCACAGATTGTAACAAATGTCTGCAGTTTTTTGGTTTTTGCTACAGCATGTTAGATTACATGGCCATGAAAGCCAAGTGCTGAATAATTTCAATTCTTTTAATTGTATCTTCTCCTCTGCATCAAACCCTTGAAGCAATCACTTTCTTCCATATCACTTTTCCTTTTCTTTGATTCAGACCCACTGAGGTAAGATCCAAAGAGTGAACCTACTACACATTTCATCTACCATTATTGCAGTGTTGAGTTCATCTCAAACATCTGCACAAAGAAAGTACGCCGCTTTCAGGAAAATTTGTTAGTCTACAGGTAGAATCGGGGACTCCCCAGTTAAGAACTTCTACAAGAAGAAAGAAGACCCAAGGATCTCCTAAATACTGTTGCAGCTGTTAAAATGCATTTAAGTGTAGTTGTGAGCATTTAATGCTTTTGAAAAGGCTCCAAATCTCACTCGTATGGAGTATCTTTATGCAGGCTAGTTTTACTTATCAGCTGATTTATTCACTTTAAGTTACCGAGAAACCAAAGAGTAGAAAAATAACTGGGAAATACGCTCAGTGGTTTATGCTTTCAGACTTATCCCAGTGCACAATTTAACAGGCTCCAAACCTGCTGTTTAGAGCTTACAAACAAGAGTTGAAAGAAAAAAGGGCAGCATTTTTTCCTCTAAGCTGTAAGTTTTAAACAGATTGTTTTAGTCCCTTTGCTTCCTTAAAATGAACACACAAGCAGGCTATAAAGCACCTAGACTTACTCAACTAAGAAGTTCCCTGTTTTTCCTAGATTTAAATTTAGACTTTTGTGCTTAGAAACAGTTTCATACTCTACATTGAGCCCAAACATTTAATTATAAATTCTCATGCCCCCGAAGCACGAGCCATCAGTGCAGCAGTATCTTCAAGTCCTAAACGTTCTTCAAAAGTTTATATTGTACTTTTCAAGTACTGATGTACTACAAAAAGTTTTATAAATGACGAGAGCCGTTAACAGAAAATGAAATATGCCTTTGCTACAGATTTTTATTACAAGAGGGTTTTTCTGACAGCTCCATGGGCCTGAGAATGTTTAACTAAAATTCAGCCAATAACATTACCTACTTAATGCAACAACGATCTGAAAAGCATTATGAGCTCACTCTGTTCTACATTGATTACACTGTAAGATTTCAAGCATGAAAAAGCTTGCATATTTGTCTTAGAAGTATAGTTACAACAACAAAGAAACAACCAAAACACAGAGGAGATAAAAAAGGGGTGGAGTGAGTGAAATTAATGGTGATAGATATGATACCTCCACCCACAAAACAGAGACTTGAAGCAAGAAGAGATTAGGGATCCTAAAACTTCCAAAGGAACTCAAAACCTCCAGACAATCCAGGAGAGTGGGGATGGACTTGATGATCCTTGAGGTCCCTTCCAACCTGAGTAATTCTATGATTCTATGATGGAAAACACAAGTGGATTAATCTCTTACGCAAAGCAATAAATGCATGAGAACAGAGCCAAGCCATTAACGTTAATTACTTGCAGAATTGTAGAAGAACTGTAGGTGTAGAAGTCTCAAACCACCAGCCCCATTTTTCTTGGAGCTGCACAAGTAACACTCTCTACAGCACTGTACATATCACATAAAACATGCTTCTGCAGTTCTCACATCGTAAGGATCAACATTATGAATAAGCTATTCACTATCAGCTTACAGCCATTCTACTGGATGAACAGATTGCTCAAAGAAAATAAGTAAACAAATAAAAGACAACCCAATAAACTAAACCTTGCATTACAAGACCCCTAAAAAGCTGCGTGCAGAACGTAATTGATGGAGAGCAATCTGTGCATAGATAAAGGGAGATGTAAAAGAGTCAAAAACAAGGGGAGGGGGGAAGAAAACCAAAGAAACAGAGAAAAGGAATGGTAGCTTTAGGACTTAACACCACCTGGAGAAACCTCAGAGGTCTATTTAACAGCAAACTGAGGAAAGCAGATCAGCATAAAATCAGACTGCTTCCTACCAGCTGGCTCCAGGACAGCTATAGAGGCATGTGTTGTACCTCTCCCTTGTAGAGGAAAATTAAACTGTTAGCAAGTCTCAGCAAGAAAAATGACTAAGGTAAGTTATAAATTCTGTAGCATCTTGGCAAGATAGTAATATTAGAGCTCAAATAAATCCATGAGATTCTGTCTGAATTGAATGGGATAATTCACAACTCTTAAAATACTGTTCCAGTTCTACCAGCAAGGGCATCAGCTTACAACACAGCTTCTGTTTCCAAGGTTATGTCTGCAACTGCTACAAATTATGTGCCTATTAAAAGCATTTGTCAAAAACAAATCCTAGAACAGGCTCAGCCCCTACAGAGAACTGATGACAGCATTACTAAGGTATGGAGTAAAACTGGTTCGCTTTCCTACCATTGGAGACTTGTGGGCTGCAGTGAAACTGCCAAAAAACATACAGATTGGTCCCTTTCTAACCACAGGTTATTACACTCCCCTGCTTATTATTATTCCTTAGAAAGAGGATCTCAGAGGAGGTGGGAAGATAAAGATGAGGGAAACAACGTTGGCAAGTTTCTGATTTGGAAGGATCAAGCAATACTAGAACCAGAGAAGGCAATGCCTGTCCCTACCACTAGGACAGTTCCAAGGGATCCAAAACAGTCTCAGAAGTAGTAAGGTCTCTTTCACTGAAGGCTGACAGTTCTTTCAGGTGTGTCTTCACAAGTAATGTAGCTGTATTCACTGCAGTTAATTTGAAAATAGAAATCACCAAGACACCCCAGTTTGTATACTGGAAATATCTTTGCATATGCAGAAAAAAAAAACATCGTAGTGGCTGATCTTTAGAAATCTCTTGTGAAATCTTTAACAGAAGGTAAATAGGATCAGTCAGTGCATGGCATACCAGCTAGCAGGAAAACTGCTTAATGTCCTGTCTTGACTGCCGTTAGGCAAACCAAAAGCATCTTCTTCCTAACAAAGATAACATCTCTCAAAGCAGTATGACTCAAAAATGTGCTGAGATCACTCTTTCTTTCTTTTAATTTGAAGCAGCACATAAACAGAACTTAAATGTGGAGGCTTTCAGTCCTTCAGAGGACAGGAAAATACAGCTTCTACAACCAATCATAAATCTAAACAATCTCTCTTACCTAGCAAATGTTGCACTAAACATTGTAGGCCGTAGAGTAAAATCAGAGCAAGAATGATTCCCTACTGATATACGCAAATTTATATGCTGGTAACAGACATGTCTAGAATGAAACCTGTCTTCCTTTCGTTTATAAATTCAATTATAAATGCCAACTTTATCAACAAATTACATCACCACAGCAACTTGGATTTTACTGCAATATAAAATAGAACACTTCAGTATTCAATGTCAACAGACGTTTAAACATCTACACAATGAACACTGGATTTATCTGATAACACTGAGGGGTAAGAGGTTCTGCTCCAGTCCCACAGAGGAAAACCCACCAGCTACAATTACTTTCTACGGACACTTTATTCAACACTGGATTGAAATAATTCCAATCTGAACCCAAGACCTGTTTAAAGCAATTATACCACGGACACCATTTGATCACTCAGCAAAGGACTGCCAGCAGACCTCAGGGGTTACAGAAGCACAACTGCTCCCCTCATTTTATTCCAGGTTCTTCTACTTTTCTTTTAGAAATAAACTGTTGTTATAGTTGAGAGAAATGTCTCTCTAGCCACTTTAAAGTCACACTGCAAAACACAAGGGAATGTGCAACTCTACTCTTCATTACAGATGCACTCAAGGGAACTTTAGTAAGTCCCTGAAAGACAACAGATTTAAGGAACATGGGATTTAAGAGAATGATGAATCATGAGACCTTAACAAGGAGTTTCGGGTGCTTCTTCAAGGAAGCACAAACAGCAGTTTCTACATAGAGCTGAGCAGGATGAACACTGGGGATTTTCATGCTTGCGCACAAAATCCTAACCTATTCTGCCATGTCACACATAAAATAAGCCCACAACATCAGAGCAACGCTTTTTCTGACAGGTGAATCATGCACAAACGAGAGGAGATGGTAAGAATTTAATGCCTATGACTGTTGAGGGACCTAGCTTGTCAAAGAAACCAAAGAAATATTAAGAAAATCTCTACTATGAACAAGTAAACAAACAGAAGTCTGCTCATACTTCTGTAAGTGCCATAGTCTCTGCAGCCACACATTCTTCCACACAATGAATTAAATAAATTGTATGTGGGTAGAAGGGCAAATTGTATTCACAACCACATTAAAAACATTCGAGAAGTTTGAACTGCAACAGTGTCAAACCAAACTGCACTTTCACCTGCAGTGCCTGAGTTATGTCATGGCATTCCAAAGAGGGCAAACAAGCTCCCAAATCCACAAACGCACCACAAGAATCCAGTAATTGTGAGAAAGCAATAAATGCAGCCAGAGCAACCCAGATTGACACAAGGTGAGCATTTATATGATCCTTGGCTTTACTGAAGTTGACTACTTACTAAGGAATCCAACTTACACTGATGTGTATTGTTTTTCCTAATTCCCACTCTTTAGGAAACTTGCATTTTCAGTACTGATTTCAGAGTAAAGAACAAAAAGAGCAAAAAAAAAAAAAAACCCACCACAGCAATACAATGAAATTAGCTATAAATATGGAGAACACTGCTATAAAAATCAGTTCCTGGGATCTCACAGATCATAATTCCTCATAAACCAACTTTTGTTGAAAATTAGCACAGTGTTTTTTAACCTTCTATCATCAACATGCTGCACAAATTTACCACCAGATTGTTAATAGTCATTTAAAATGTAATAAAAGTTATTGGAAAAGGCTAAAATAATCTAACTACAAACCGATTATCTACCGACTTCTAAAATCCCCTGATAGCGGTCTGTTCTTTTCTCTATGCCTTTCCTGGAGAACACAAGTCCAGGAGAAGAAAGAATCTGCACAGGGTAATTTCATGGAAAATAACTGCAGTTTTCTGACTGAACTGCATGGATCAGCAGTCACCAACACATTCAGTACGCTGAATTATCTTAACATGTAAACTGGCACCGTTATGAAAATGCATCTGAAAGTAACAGCAGCAAAGCATTCATCTGCTACTAATAGATGTCAGTACACTCAGGCTTGGAAAACTATGCTATCTGTACTCTAAAAAATTATACAAAAAATATTTGTACTCACAGTAAATATTCGTCTTCCAGTCCGATCAAAAGTTACACAGTATACAGAAGATAAGTGTCCTAAAATTCGTTTATGCATCTTCATATGTTGATAGACTGCGGTTGGAACAAGGCGTTCAAGTCTGTATTTTCCATTCAGTTTTCTTGAGAATAGGGTATCCACTACCAAATGGGGAAAGAAAATAGAAAAGATATTTATATTGGGTTCATAAGCCAAAACACGCTTCCAGAAGGGAAGGTTCACTTCAGCACTGCATAACTAGTCATGTGAACACCTTGCTGTAGTAACTCTCCCTATTTACCATCGCAGGGGAAAAACAGAACACAAAAGCAGCCTATGATACATACATTCAAAAAAGTACTGAAGTGCAAGGCAGAGCATGAAGATATGATACATCAAACCCCCAGTTTTAATTGTCCAAACGTATGCTTCTCATTTTATACCTAGAATGAGGCATTCAAGAGGACCAAAACAGCTTCTACAGAGGAGCAAACTACCTCAGATTTAAGATGCATACAAGTATTCACATAGCTATTAACTGTAGACCAGCAAACATCCAAGTCTTCTCCAGGGCAACCTGTTTTCAGACAACTACAATCACTTACTCACTCTTTTAAAGACAATTCTTGTTTTGAAGAATATTACTACTTACTATGGCAATAAATAAATAAATAAAATAGAATAACCACAACAAAACAAGCAAACAAAATTCAAAGATGAACAAACTTAGCAAATTCTCGTGGAAAGTTCTCATTTTGACTTAACAGAACTTTGTTCAGAGGGCTTGGGTTATTTTTTTCCCCCAAGTTATAAGCCAAGGAGCTCCAGGAACCTTTGTTGTAACAAAATGGAAATCTTCATTCA
>PPHD01023080.1:0-12595 GCA_002909625.1 Bambusicola thoracicus | reverse complement strand
TTGGAGAACTTCTGCTTTACTCACACTCTTAGCATGAGATGGCTTCATGAAGACAAGTGAAATCCAGGCATACTGTACCAATCTAAAAAGCCAAATTGTTAGTTCTGTATTTTCTGTTTTTACTGCCATCAGTTCTACACTGACAACAACAAACACAGCCGTGGAAGTGTTCCTTTCCTTTTTGTTTACTCACTTGGTTACTTTTCAGTTTCAGCACTTATCAAACTACTGCACAAGTTTATTTTGACTATTCCATCCCCCTTCGCGCACCCCCCAGGTGTTCTCCACCCAATTCCTATTTTCAATTGTTTACAGCTTAAAGAATGAAATCTCTCTGATGTGAAAACCCCAGTATACAAAATTAGATGACTGACTCAAATTACTCTCGAAGGATTAGTGTCTCATCTTGACAGAAATTTACTGTCTACTGATAAGGCAAGATAGATTGTTAGATAACAACAGGAAGAAAACGGTCATTTCACTCCTGCCAGCTTTTTAGCCCATGGAACATGTAAACACCACCTGCAACTAGTCTAGCAATAAGCTGACGTTGTAGAGGTAAATCTGAAAGATGACATGGAAGACAACAGTAACTGAGAAATGAAATGATAACAGCAATACTGTGAAACAGAAACACTGCAGTTTCAGTGAGACCTCTGTATCCCACTGACGACATCCTAGGACATTACTACAGAGGCAGACTGGTGCTGTGGCAGACTGATAAACAACAAAAAGGAAAAATAAAATTGACCAACTATTTCTAGTCAGAGAAAAGCTTGACACAGCCAGCACTGTGCACCTGCAGCCCAGAAGGCCAACTGCATCCTGGGCTGCATCAAAATACAGGGGATTGTTACAGTCTACTCCGCCCTCATGAGGCCCCATCATAAGTACTGCATCCAGCCTGGGGCTCGCCAGCACAGGAAGGATGTGGAGCTGTTGGAGCAGGTCCAGAGGGAGCCACAAAGATAATAAGAGTGCTGGAGCAAGAAAAGCTAAGGAAGTTGGGGTTGCTCAGCCTGGAGTAAAGAAGGCTCTGGGGAAGACCTCACTACATCCTCCCAGTACCTGCAGGGGACATACAGGAAAGCTGGAAAGGGACTCCATCAGGGAGTGTAGTAATAGGGCGAAGGGTGATGGCTTTAAATTAAAAGATGGGAGATTCAGATGAGATACTAGGAGGAAATTCTCACACGCTTCAGCTATGATCTGTTACATTTATTACAGCATTCCCAGCCATACACCCTTCAGAGAAGTGAAGGTCTGAATACCAGAAAACCCACCTGTGGGGAGCAAAGGACAGATATCAACTTCTGTAACCAGCATCTAGGTTACGTTGCCTTCCTTGAATGGGACTGCACCGACCTCCGGCTACATCTGAACCTCTGAAGAACATCCTTAGATCCAAGTAGCAATCTGTTCTAATGACTTTCTAAGTCTATCTGGCAGCTACAGAAGAGGTTCTTGCAACACAACACAACGTCAAACTACCACAAAATCCTACCTCTAAAAAAAATCATCACTTATTTTAAAAATTTGAATGTACACTGCTTATTTGACTGAAACACAGTTTTGGAGTTACTAGAATTCATCTTTTTCTAACAGGTATTTGCATTTGCAACCCACTTTAAAAGTTAATTAAAACTCTGAAATTTTCAGCCCAAGTTCTCAGAGACTTAAATTAGAAAAAAAATTGTAGTATTTGAGTCACAGAAGTATCTAGCTAGCCCAGCTCTACTGACATTTCTCTCAACCAATTTTGTCATGACTAAGCCTAATTAAAAATATTAGTCATAATAAAATTAGAAGGGACTTCACTTAATCCAGTCCTCCAAACAGCACACTTGTAATATTATGTAAAGGCATTTAATCTGTTAAAGGCATTCAGCAACGGAAACTTTTTAATGTCCTCCAGGCAATCTACTCCAATGTTTCATTACTATCATCACTGAAATTTTTCTGATTTCTATTCAAATTTACTTTCTAGCCACAGTTTAAGTTACGTCTGTAGTGGACAAGAAAACACTCTTTCCTTTAGGCAATAAAGAAACAAGAAATAATTTATGCCTAAACCAAGCTTCCTCAAGCTCAGTGTTTTGTACTGCTGACAGTTTACTGCGTGAACACTTCACACAGTGAAACAGACTTCATGAATACTTGGCATGCTTCCTTTGTCAGGTAAAGTTTGCAGAAGTTTTACTTTCAGCCGTTTTCCAATCAAAACCAGCACAAATCCAATAAGGTAAGCCATGCTAACACACAGGCAAAGCAATACAGCAGTTATCTTTTGATAAAGACTTGTTGATTTGTTGGTTGTGGTTTTTTTCCCCCTCCAAGCATCTAAACAAACCTCAAGTGAGAATAACAGACAAAAATGCATCATGGAATGCACTGCAGTTTGGGAATTATTCTGTTTAAAAACACAAAGCTCTTACAGTAGGGGGAGATTAACACTGACAAGCACTTGTTTAGCAATTCTTCAGAAGCAATTACTTTTATACTCTGAGTCTTTATTAAGAAATATTTCTAACAAGAAGCTGCTTTAGAAAATCGCTGTTGTTCACTTGAAGTTTCAAGGATTTCAAAATAGTAGAGCATCTGTATCCCAACCTTTGCTTAGCTAAGTATTCAGAAGCTGCAATTACATTTATTGGGAAAGGTCTGCTCTCCTTTGTAAATAATGTTTCCTCAGAGAGCCTAGAAAAACCCATGGAATCTTGCAACTGTTCAACTATTAGCTATGATGCTGCTGAAAAACAAAGTACAATCCTACACCAGCGCCAACTCCAAGTCAAGATCTTGTCTGCAATTTCCTGTACACAGAGGATCTAAACAAAAAACATTCATGACTGATACAAATTAGTCATTACAACACTGTTTGAAACAGCTGTCACCATGCAAGTCTTTCTCAGGGAAACATTTTATCATATGCACACTATTTGGGTCTAAAATGCTACCTCAAAAGACAGAGGATACAACATCAGATCAGCAGTGACCTGCATGCCTCCCTCTCGAAAGCAGGAGTAAAAATACCCACGGAAACTTCATGAACTGTAACTGGATAAGGCTGGCTGCCTCCCGCTCTTACTTGCTATTTCTGATCTGCTGGATCAGAGGTGATAATCGTTCTGGGAGGCAGTGCATTACCTCTGCCAATCGGCTACTACAAAGTGAGCTACAAAGAATTAACAGTTTAATCCTTAAGGAAGGATGATTCTAAACATCCACTGGAGGCTCTGCTAGCCCAACGCAAGAACACAGATGTTGTAAGCAAACACTGCTGCTGAATGCTCTGTACTGGAGCCAAAGTTCTAACAAGTCACTGAGTTTTCCTCTACCAGTATCCGCATGTTTGGCAGGTTGCCACACTACACACATTAGGATTCATTAGTGTTTTCTTCCATTTTCTTCCAGTCCTGCACTGCAGCTAGAGGCTTACATTACTTATTCCCCTTTGCTTAAGGAAAGCATTTCTTAAACTGCTGGGTTGAATTTCTGAAGGGATGACCAGAATACATTATTGTAAGAGACATGTCACATCCCATATCATCCAGATTCCTTGGTAACAGCACTTAAGCAGTTCCACTCTTTACTGTTCCTGCAGCACTTTTCTTTCTTACAGTTCTTTGAACAAACGTTTGCAGGGCTAAGTTGTTAACAAGGAAGACAAAAGCTGCTATGTTTTTATAAATGAGCAATTAAAGTAGAATCAGTTCGATCTGAAATCCAGTTATAGTATGGCTATGGAAATAGTTTATTGGGTGTATAAGAAATAGGAAGAGAAAGAACAACTGACAACTCCCTAAGTCCACTGCTGCTGAAGCTCCTTAACACTCTCCCATGACTCCAGCCAATAACAGGGCTGCAGTATAACATAAGTAAATTAGAACTTAGCTACACCGACTTCAGGGTGCACAGCAGATGCACAGCAGACAGGAGTCAAGACAAAACATCTGGGGAACACTGGCCTTTTACAACACAGACACACAGACCACTGCTACAAAATGGTTAAATTTAGCCCAACTCTGTACAAGAATAGACTATTTCTGAATATGTCTTATCACACTTGCAATAACGTAGCATGGGCAGAATTCAAAACCCTAGTAAATCTTTCTGAAATCACCCTCAAAAACCCAAGTTCTACTCTTTAGTGCGTGTTTATGCTGGACAGAGTAATACAGATTAAGTAAACTGAACCTGTATAACCTCTTAGTTAAGTATCAGGATAATCTGTGTACAGAAGCTTTATGAATCAAATGCTTCTCTTGCCCACAGCCAACCTTCTTTATCCCAGGGTATTTTTCCTTACCACTGAACACCCCCAACTAAACATGAGCAGGAGCAACTTCCAGCATGCAGACTATTCCTCTCATTATATGCATTCATCTACCTGTTCACCTCTCCACTCACCACAGCAGACACCATTCCCATTTGTCCAACTTTAGAGTCATGACAAGTAGAAATCATGCTCAGTATGCAGTAATTACTGCTTTGCTTCTTTCAGGAAAAAGTATAGGCCAGGAAGAAGCATTCCAGGAGCAAATGCTAAGAACGCTGTTTAAATCAATAGGGACAAAGCACATCTGAACAATTAAAACTATGCCTGTATACAGATTCCATCCAGGACATACTCTGCAGATAAAACTCAAGCCTCCCAGCATTCTATAAGCTTGAACTTGCATGTTCCAGAATTAGACTCTGTAGCAGTCTAAGTCAACAAAATTGATTAGCACTCTTCCAAGTAAAAGCTCTACGCTTAGCACAGGCCTAAACCAACTTATCTATACTTTTTTAAAGTTCTAGTCACAATTTTTTACATTTGCACAATCAATACTAACCTCACAATGAAGAGTATCCCTTATGTATAAACTTGTTGCCATGAAGGAGAGGGAAAACAATAATTGTACAGAGAAAGATGTGGGAAGAAATCAATCTTTATCATTTAGGTTTTCTTCTAGCTTTAGATTATGTCCAGATACATGTAAGTAATTCTATTTTGAACAAGTGACTTTTGCTGGCTGCCCTAATTCTACAGGTCTAACATACAATCATACTAGTTACTCCCCACTCCCCAACACTGATCAACTACAGTATATACACTAAGTAACTCTGAAATGACAAAGTTATCCATACAACAGTGAATTTGATTTTGAACATGTTACAGAATACTTGTCAATTACAGTGATTTTCTCTGGTCTGTAAACTAAATCCTGGTATCTATAAAGCTGCATATGAAATTGTATCTAGTCCTATGGTTCCACATTACAGAAGCCAATTTGTTTACTGAACTACTTGTACATCATGGTATCAAAGAAGCAGCAAACTAATTAAGATTTCCTCCAGCAAATCATTTTCATATGTTTTAAACTTGCCTTATTTAAAATAAAATCTTACCTTTATTAGTAGGACTGCCACAGTGTACTCCACTTATGCCTTGGACAAAATATGTTGCAATGCACTATATATGCAAATAAGCTTTGTTTTGTCATGCAGCATCCGGCACTTGATATATAGTCAACTGCAGCAGCACCCAGTCTTTTTAGGGCCTACTTTCTTTGCACAGCAGATGTAAACAGCTCATTTTCCAGTAAAGACACTTTTGCATGGGTTGATTGTAAGTAAATAAAGCCAAACATCAGTTTAGTTATTAGTTTTGGTATCCATTTCTCTAACTTGCATTATCCCATTAATTATCAACACCAAAAGAAAGCTAGTAGAAGTCAGATGCTTCGAGTTGATGCAGTTAGTACAAAAAAGGAAAATAAACAGGGAACACTCAAAGCACTCTTCAAAGACCATCATGCAAGTGTTGCAGAAGGTTAAGCCCATCACCCATTTTTGTTTACCCTTGCAAGGATTTAATTACACGTGCAACAGTCTTTGCATAGCACCCATTTAATCCATGCCACCAAAATGGTAAACTTCGTAGTTACCAATCATCTAGATGGGGGTCAAAGGGGCTAAGGTCTTAGATTGCTCTTAATCATAAGATATCCTCAGACAAACCTCCCCAGTCTTCATTCTGGCTCTACAAACACAAAATCAAGCAAGAAAATGTAATACCATCTACTTTAAAAAAAAAAAAAAAGAAAAAAAAAAAAGAACTATTTACAGCTTATTTCCATTTAAAATAGAAGTTAGAAAAGTTTTCTGCACTATATACAAAAATAAATTCAGTTAGTTAACTTAGATTTACTTCAGCTATAGTTACTCATTAATACAATTTTATTAGGTCCTACTAACAGTCCGCTGCTAAGAAAACAAATGCATCAATAAAGAACATATGTTCAAGGATTCCAAGACGATGCATTAAAAGAAGTGCATTAGTTTATTTTTCATTTCTTAACAAGCTAAAGGATATAAATACCTTAGAGAATAAGCTCTACAGTTATTTAGGAAGATTGACCTGTGCTTGATGAGAACTTCAAATCAGTTAATTAGTGCAACTTTAACAGATTTGAGAACATAATAGCACAGGATGATATCAAATTAACATACATTTAATCCAGTGACCGTTTCACACAGTGTTACTAACATTGGTATCCAAGTAAGATATTCCCCACAGAAGTAGATAAAAGTCACATTCTATTTATCTACCACACTTTAATGTAAGCAACTTAATTCAAGAGCTATGTAACGGCATTTATTCCTCCAACAGTTGCCAACATTACTTGCCAAGCTGTATGTGATAACCCCATCTCTTTCATGTAGTAGTGAGTGGTGCATTTTCACATTAATCCACACATTAATCAAAGGCACTTAGTGTGAGAAAGCCTACATTCAACAAGTTTATTTTCAGAAATCTTCTTTATGCCATTTCAAATCAACTTTTCAATATAAGATTACAACATGTACACATCCAACGTATCTTGATAGCCAGCACCAAAATGACTACTCACACTGGCAACAGAAAACAGGGCTCCCATACACACCAGCAACACGCCTAACATTAACAGACAGAGCGACAGAAATCAGAACTTAAACTGAACTCCATGGGATCCCTCCAGGGGGCATTCATACTTTTTTATCTACTATTCTGTGGAGCTCTAAAAACATCTCCACTGGTTGTGAGAGTTTTAGTGCAGGATAGCAGTATTGCAACATGACACATCATCTCAGATAGCAGAGTAAAATGGAATTTCTTCCTCACTACCACAAAGTTCAAACATCCAGCTTTGCTCTTTCCAGCATTCTGAGAGATTTAGGAAACACCTTCTATTAAAATGCAGGTTTATGTGCCCATTTAAAAGGGGCGCTGAATTCTGAAGATACTCCCTACTGTCAAGAAATCTTGTTCAGTTGTTCACTGAATTTACTGTGTATTGTCTGAAAGCACGCAACTAAGCTCGTGAAAACAACTATGGCTTATTCAGCAGAGCTAAAATTTTCATATCACCATGATGCACTGCTTCTACAAAAAAGCAATAAAAAACTGTTTCTGGGAAAAAAAAATCTATCAGGAGTTCAGTGTACAGAGATAATAATCATATCCTTAATAGAACGATTAAGTATCAGTTCAGTACACTGTTAATACACTCTTAACAGTTTTGTAAGAACTGCTTATATCAACAAATGATCAACTCCATAGAAAGCTGTGTGAAGTAGATACTGTTTAATAGTATTGGAATTCATATCAGAGAGTGTATTGAATATCTACCAGAAACAGCAGGAACTCAGCTTGTACTAATTCGTCATACTAATAACTGTTCATAGCATTTCAATTTGCAAAACAAACTGAATGCACACACCACACTTACATGGAAGATGCCTTCCCACAATATTCTAGTCAACTTCTGATTTAAAAAAAAAAAATAAGATTACTCACATCTCACATGCACACAACCCAAACAAAGATGTGAAGGAAAAAAGTATTATGGAGACAGATTTATTAAAATAAATGCTAAAGGTCCACACACAAAAATAAAGTGCAGACTGACATCTATTATTTTCAAATCAAAGGGAAGGACAGACAAAGATCTGACCATGTTTCTGGAAAGACAACTGGATTTCTAGAACATTTAGAAATCAAAGCCTGCAAACCTATGATAATGAAGCCCAAAGCTTCTCAGCATCCCAATAAGTGAGAAATTTCCAAGAATATAACTGCATTTAAATGAAAAAAATAAAGCAAAGAAAAAAGACAAATCACACACCCTCTTAAACAAATTGTTATTTAAAGTTAGAGGGAAAAAAAAGCAGTCTCAGAATGGTAAGGAGATGAAGTATGATACTTAAGTTGCTCCGAAAGTAATGCCTCCCTTTCATTTCCAAGGAAACTGCAGCAGATGAGAGAGCACAGTAACCCTGTGTGATAGAGCATATGCTCAGTGCTATTTTGCAATATAGTCACCACCGTGAGCTATGGATTTTCACCAGCAATAAACAAGAAGAAGCCTGCATACAGAAAAGCCGGCATCAGCAGAGGTGACCCGCTGTTGCCACTGCTTAAACATACCACCCACTCCTAACTGTGCTCACATCCACTGATTGGTCTCCAAAGTGTTCACTAAGCATCAACAAATGCCAGTGGATGCCATTTTTTCCAGACAGAGGAGTTTAATTCCATATCTTTACTTCACATGCACTTCCATGACAGGTGTTATTTGTATCAGACTGCCCTTCTGTTGCCATCTGTTATACGGCAATAAAATGTAATGGAATATTGGTGGAAAGGTTCAACCTCTATTGCCACATCACCATCTGCCTCTGACATCATGGCCCAACATAATAAAATGGGAGGTATTACTTTCAGAGCAGCCCGTGTATGACAACTGCTCGGATATTCAATGCCACTTTTTGAAGAAGACATTTGAGACTGAAAAAAAAAAAATGGAGGTTAGCTTTTCCCCACCTCTCACTCCTAATTGGGGAAAAAAGCAGAGCTGCATGCTCTACTACTCATTATTTGGACAAACTCCTACTGCTTTAAACAAAATGCTATGGTTTGGTAAGTATCTGCAGAAAAGCCTGTTCCACAGCACCAAGAGGACAGCTGAAAACTATGTATTTTAAGTAAGCATCTTTGCTACCAAAGATTACAGAACTTTCTGCAAGTATTAAAATAACAACTTAGTGTATATAGAGGTTTGTTTGGAAATTATATTCTTACGATTTCTGACTATGCATATTCTTAAAGCTCATCCATCTGAAGACCAGCTGAATTTATATTAAACATACCAGAAACTACAAAGACTTCTTCAAAAACAGTTGGCAGCTTTCCTAAGTGCTTGTCACCAGCTTAAAATCAAGACAGTAATAAACAAATCTGTACAGGAATTCAGGAATGCTAGTGAACTAATGGTTCTCTAACCATGATAAGTAACTTTTTACTTAAACAGAATGCTATAAAAATAGTTAACAGAAAACAGACAAAGATGATAGGGTAACAAAGTTTTGAAGTTAAACTGACATATTCATGGGTGGATAGTGACAGGACAAGGGGGAATGGTCTTAAAATGAGACAGGGGAGGTTTAGGTTAGATATTAGGAGGAAGTTTTTCCCTCAGTGGGTGGTGACGCACTGGAACAGGTTGCCCAAGGAGGTTGTGGAGCCCCATCCCTGGAGGCACTCAAGGCCAGGCTGGATGTGGCTCTGGGCAGCCTGGTCTGGCGGTTGGTAACCCTGCACATAGCAGGGGGGTTGAAACTAGATGGTCATTGTGGTCCTTTTCAACCCAGGCCATTCTATGATTTTATGATATTCATAAATGCCAGACTTTAGCAATTCCACATATTGAAGTTACAAAATATCTAATTATTTTCTTGCTTTGCTTCCTGTGAACCCAGAATTTAAACAGCAGGCTAGTTTTCATGACCATAATACATAGCACCAACAAATTGATAAGCATGTTTTCCTAAGAAATATAACAGTATAACAGTTACTTTTCTGAATGAAGTAAACATCTGTTCAACTCACATAGGAAAGTAAACAAAAAAGTAATTGACAATTTACATATGGTTTTGAGTAGTATGCATAGTGACAAGCTATGCTAGTCTTTGACAACAAGCAAACAAACTATTTATTCCCAAAACTGTGAAGAAAAATCAGCACCACATACAAGATCACTGCCTTCTTGATCAATATATGAAGAGTCAAGAACTTTTATAGAAGCAGATAAGACACACACTTCATACCTAAGTCAAAAGATCAGGCAACCTAACCAGAAGACTAACTCTGCCCTACCATAAATCCAACACTCTTCTGGGACTGAAACCTGAACTTCATTTTAGAAAAACTACCAGAATACTACCACAACTCCTTCCAAGAGCCAAGAGAGATTCCCAATCAACACAGACTTTGAGTATTTCCCATTCCTCATATCATCAACTAACAATACACCTTTTCTCAATCACAGAACCTGCCATACAGTTCCCTACAAACATCTTTAAAAATGAAATTAGACAGAATTATCTACTAATAAAAAATCAAGCACATGTATTCTAAGAACTGCAGTCTTAAGCTGACCAAGCTGTCTACTTAGAACTGAGTCAGAAGTTACACATGAAAAATATTCCACAATTAAGGCAGTCAGATCTCCCTTTAATAATGGTTTCATGACATGCATGTTTCATGCTGAGAGACACACAGGTATGACCAAAGCACAAAATATTACTGCCAACATCGGAAGGAAGTCTCTTTCAATAGTTCATTTTAAAAAGCTAATATTATTACTACATTAATAACATTGATTATGGTAAGTTTCTCAGTAGAATCCTAAGAAACAGGTGCTTTGATTCCCAAACCAAACAAGCCTTGCACTCCCAACCCATTGTGGGCTTGTCAGTGCTAATGCTAACATTCCTACATTTTTTCACATTTCAAAAACAACTGAATACACTTTACCTTTGAGCCTACAGTTTCCAATTAGCACATTTCATCCCCAAGGACAATGTTTCTGTGACCAAATTTTCGATGTCAAAGATGCTCGTTCTAATACTATGCTCATTCTAATAGTAGATCTACATAGCAAATCTAAGCATCTTTCACAATTCAGCCATTATTAACAGACTAAGCATCATTCCGTATGCAGGATGAGGTAAGGGCTTAAAACAGTGAAGCGAGGCTGACTCATAGCGTAACTATTATTCTTCATGTGAAAGGATTAGAGGACACTGTCAGAAGACAAACTGCAAGAGCCTAGCAAAAACATTCACACAGCTTCTACACTTACAACTGTTAGTAAAGCAGTGATGAAGAAGTGAATTGTGAACAGATGCACTGACTTTTTCATTGAGATCTTCAAAAATAAACTATTTAAAAATATTTTAGATGTTCTGCAATCAACTACTGAAAGCACATCGAAAAAACAACAGTGAAAAAAAATGAGAATTCTGAAAGAATGTTTTAATCAAAAATTAGATAGGAAATGTACCAAAAAGAGTTTTCAGTAATGTTTAGGAACTTGCGCCTACTTCAAATGAAGATCAGCAATTTTGTGCAAGTTCAATCGCCTGGTTTATATATTAGAATATTATGGAATATTACCATTTTAGTTTTATCTGATGGTCCAAGTAAACACAGCAAATAAACTTTTAAGTGGAAAAAGAACGGATCCTTTCCTTAAAAGCACTGTCAAGTTTCATGCATTAAAAATGTTAAAGCTTATGAAATCATGCATGTTTCAGCTCTTCCAAAGACCACACATATACATCTCACGCACAGATATACTCCACATGCAAATATTTTTCTCCTGGCATAATTGAGTTGACTTCATGAAATACCACCTTTTCAGAACCACTTGTCTCTGTAATCCCCAGTTAAGCATCTAGAATTTCTACAGCAAAAGAACAATTATCAAACAAGACACACAACAGCAGTGTTTTCAAAAGATGCACTCCTAGCGACAGATTTGCAATGAAGCATGCAAGCACTGGAATAGTTTTTACTATCACTCACAGGGTAACACTGTCAGCATTAATGACTGACTATTGATAAGTTATATCAGGTGCTAATAAATAGGAAGTAGGGAACAAATACCTGAACTGATCCCAATACTAAGAGCTAACAAGAAACTGAAGGTGGAAAAAGGTTTAAATAGTTAGCATGTTTCAGTCATGTGCAGCCTAGCATTAAGTGGACTGCACAGCACCAAGAAACTTAATGATACAAATAGGTGCTCAGAAACACACCTTGGAAAAATGCCACAAGAATACAAGCAGGCAAGACTATTAAGAACTGATTCACTATTCAGCAATTTATGCCTCTGCACTTTCTTTTAACGTTACTCAAACAGCCACTTAATGTATTTGTAATGATTTCCCTTTGTGTAAGTATTCTGTACAGCTTTTGATGTGTAAGGTGCTTTATACATTAATGTATGCATCATTACTAATTAATAATGCTGTGTATTCAATAATAATTTTTAAATTAGGCAATACGAGTTCTCAGGTCCAAATAAAAGTCCTTTTGTTGAACATAATTACAATGTGAGACGGTCAAAAACAAACACACCATAACCCTGAAAGAGAAGGTTTGCATTTGGAATCAAAACACATTTCATTCCAGTAGCTTTGAGGTATTCTGGGAAGCAAAATTAAATAGAAATACCAGAAGTCTCCAGTTGTGGCAAACTATTATTTTAACAACCTTCTTCTT
>PPHD01023078.1:0-12595 GCA_002909625.1 Bambusicola thoracicus | reverse complement strand
GGCCTTGAACACCTCCAGGGACGGGGCATCCGCAACCTCTCTGGGCAGCTGTTCCAGCACCTTACCACTCTCCTAGTAAAGAACTTCCCCCTAACATCCAACCTAAATCTTCCCTCCTTCAACTTAAAACTGTTCCCCCTTGTCCTGCTGTTATCTACCCTTTCAAAGAGTCTACTCCCTTCCTGTTTATAGGCTCCCTTCAGGTACTGAAATGTAGCAGAATGTACTGCAACCAACAGCAGGATTACATCAAACCTCAGGATGTTGCTATGGTATTCCACAAGAAATTTATTTTTTTTAAAAGTTCTGGAAAGTCAAACTACTCAGAGAAAGAGTCAAAAATTGATCTGCTGGGAGAAAAGATAGGAAAAAAATAAATTCGTTGTTAACTGGGTTAGGGACCAGAAGCTGTGCATGAGTTTACCCAGTCTGGCATTACTTTGCTATATAATTTGAAGATTTATTAATTCCAGAAATCTCAGCTTGCCAAAGTAGAAGAGATTTATGATTCTTCTGCTTAAGTAGAAACAACTCCTCCTTATCCATGACTGTTGCTCAGGTGTAGGGAAAGGTGATGGCAGATAACCAGTTGTAAATTACCCCCCAAAAAGGGTAATGGTCACAATCCAGCTAAAGAAAGAAAGATTTTCTTACCTATCCTAAGAATCCAGGCTTGCTGAATACTACAAAAGGAGGGATCTCCAGGTAGACATCCTTTCCATATGGCAGCCAGCCCTTAAATGAGGCTTGGAGGGGGGCAGAACCTCATTCTACTACTTCCAGTTACGCATATGAATTGCTTTCAGCTGTGCTCCCAGGGCTGGCCATGTACCAGGTGCTCAATCATTGGTACAGGCCATGACTTAGCAATTCCCATACACCAGGGTTCATTTCTTGCCCGGGAACTGTGCCCAAAAGGGTTCTGAAGACTAGGGAGAGTCAACAAAGTTGCACAAACAAAATGACTTTTACTTGGATGTCCAGAATGTATATCCTGTTTGTGACCTTTAGGATGATAATACGTGGGAGATGGAAACTAACTGGAGAAAGTGTCACAAGTGTCTTGTGAGGTTTAGTGCCCTTGGTGTGTATAACGTATGGTCTGGTTCCATATAATGATTTTTGAGCTGAGCTATGGGATGTGCCCTGCTCTGCATCCTGTGCATGTACAGACCTCAGGAGGGGATGCTCATTGCCCAGGCCCTTCGGAAGTGACACAACAGGGAGCACCCAATGCATGTTTCAAGCTCCAGTTTCTCAGTCTGAATGAGTTCCTGATGAATTATTATCTTGGGGATTCAGTAAAAGCCTTTCCCTGTGGCCCAGACACATGGAGTTCAGCTAATGTGCTGTGTTCTGACAAGCCTTCACAAAGCCAAGAAAACAGAATGATGAAGTTCCCCAAATAAACACAGCAATAGGAAAAAAAAAAAAAAAAAAAAAAAAAAAGATACAAATAATCTCTCGGAAACCTTTATCTGTGCCTAACATTTCCCACATCAGTCGGGCAGGTGCAAAGTGATAGGACATTACAGCACAGGGTATGGGTCAAAGGGTGGGTTACCTGCATGTCTCCTTTCTGCAGCAACGGGAGATATACTTGCTTACTTGTGCAGCCGGTCATCACTAGCTCAAGAGAGAGTGGAGTTGGTACTTTTGGGCAAAAATATTCATTAAAATGGTGAATTTGGACTCATGGGGTTTTTCTTTTATCCTGCATTTTCAATTTGGTTACTTCACAGGGAAGTACCATTGAATTCAGTCCTGTAAGTACAGGGATCCTCTTACGGGATGTTGGCTACTTGGCTGTTTTACTACAGAATTTCAAAGCAAAGAGCAGCTTTTAGATGATTTTTAAGCACAGTCACTAGAGATTACTACTACCTCTGACAGCAGTTTATTCCCATCAAATTTAATTGTAAACATGCTTTACCAATCTGTTTAGATCATATGCTGCACTCTTGGGATACAGAAAGCTGTTAACACAAATCACTATTATAGTAAACATACTGCATTAACTTCAGTGAAACAAAACTGAGAGTCTGATGTCTGTTAGCTAACCTTGAAACTTCAAGTTTAATTTTGCAACTTCAGCACTGGGGAACAGAAATGTCCATCTGAAGTCATACATAATAGTTGAATGGCTGTCACAGGTCTTCAGTATCTTATAGATTAGCAACTGGCAAGGCTGTTCCATGCTAAGTCCAAAAATCTGAAAGCATTTACTTTGACTGCCCTTAAATACATCTCAATAGTTATGCTTATGTGGGGAGAGTTAAAATCAAGAGGACAGAAGTATGGATAGAGTTATGCCCCAGCTGCATGCAGAATGCCATTTGTTCATGAAATTGAGAAAGCATGAAGTCAGCCAGAAATTCTTAAACAAAACATAGAATTCTAAGTTCAGATTTCTGTTCTGAAAGATGACACTTTGACGTGTTACACTGTTTAAAACATAAATTTTTAATTATATGGAGAGCTTATACTTAGCTTTCAACAATACTAAACCCCGTCTCTTAGACATATAATACCTTGATAAGAACTGAATGTAATATGTTTTTAAAGTACAGTGTATTTTAAGATGCCAAAGTGGCAGGACGAAAACTGAAAGCCAGTTCTAAAACAAGAAAATTCAGCAATACGGCTGATGCTATCATGCAGGCTTTTTAACTCCATTGCACTGTGTAGCTTTGTCCTAAATGAAGTTGAAGCTGGGCGATCCTCATGACCTGCGGGGGAAAAGAAATAACCCCAAATTAATAACCATACCTTGATGGTATGCCATTTTTGTTGTTGTTGTTGTTGTTTGTTTGTTTCCAGTATTTGTCAGAATACAGTGGATTTTAATAAAGATTACAATCATTTATTCTTCTTTCTTTTTTGTGTGTTTGTGTCATTGGTTATGTTAACCAGCATAGGTTTTGTACTTCTGATCCTTTATTGCTGAGGCATATATAAATATTCATGTATAAACAATATATGTTTAAAAGGCAGCTAAATCTCCAGACGTTTAAAAGCACACATACAGTTGTGAAAATGTCGTTACCCCAAAACCAGCATCTCACCTGCTTGGTGCTGTCATATGAAAGCACGTGAGGTGATGGAATTATCACACCATTCTGCGTTACATTCGCTTGCTGAACAGTGGTGGGCACACCCAGGACTTTAATTTCAGTAAACATCAGGTTGTTCGGATCACTGTAACCATGATGCTCAACCTTGATCTCTAAAACATTCTGAAAGGACAAAAGAACCAAATAGGATGTGGTCATTAAGCTGGTGCAAGTCCGCCTGAGTCAATTGCCTTCCTCCCTTTCCATGTGCACAATGACAGCTGTACAGAGAAACCTGTCCTCTGTTGGCACAGAGACCTCTTCTCTCAGCTTCTGCTACGCCTGATCCAGGATTAAAAGAAATTATTTCATTATTCTGCATGCCACCATTTCAGACTTTTTATTGAACTGATTCTGGTTCTGGGTAGGGCCCAAACCTATCAGACCCAGTGGAAAGAATTCTCTGCTTCTATGGAATGTTGCTCATGGGAGACCCTCTACTTCCCCAATGCAAATGTGTCTTTGGAGGAGGGAAGGGATGTGGAAAGGGAGATAAATATGTATCAGCAAATACAAAATAGAAGTCTCTTAATGTTTCAAAGATGTTCAGATGTCTTTTTGTTCATTTTTATTTTTTTTTTAAACTGACTTTCTCAATGCAAAAACATCAGGGATGGACTGGATACCTCTTCATTTCAGACCTAATGAGATACAAGTGTGAACTGGGGGCAGAATTGCCTGGATCAGTTGCTGTGATTGTAGGCAGATTATGGGCACACATTTTTTATAGAATCTCTCAGTTCCACCACTGGGTCTCCAAAGGTCATGTTAAGTTGCCCAGAGAGCGTGTGAGGGTGTCAACTGGTTCATAGCCCTTGTGTGGGCCCATGAAAATGTGCTATGATACACTTATGCATATTTAATGCATTCATGGTGAGGCTATTTATTTTAGTATGAGCATTTCTTGCTGTTGGTCGATGCAAGTTCTCTTTAATTAGGCGTTTTCTTACCAGCTTTCTTCAAGAGCAGGAGAAGGTGCATTTATTTTATAATCTCTTTCCAGCTACAAATGGTGAATATTAGCAAAACACACTTCTGTTCCTTACCAATTAAGTCCAATTATATGATAGAGACAGAATTAAATCAGAAGAAAGAGCAGCTGGCACAAAATAATAAGAGATTTTAGCACCCTGGTGGATGAATGAAATGAAGTCTGTTTTCTATTGCAATACTAAAAAATAAGACAAAAATAGCCTATGTATTTCCTCGAATTCAGCCTGTTATAATAAATATTGAAAACCAACATCCCAGAAATGCCAGTAATTAAAGACTCCTATTAACTGTCACCCAGGAATCCAGGTCAGACTTTCTGTGCTGGAGAGTCAAGAGATAAAGCTATCCCAAGCTGTACTGCTGACTCCACATCAGCCTATAAGCAAAGTTGCAGGTGGGATGAGGTTACTTTCTCGGCTCCTCTTCATGAGGATTTATATCGTGGCATGGCCACAGGAGCAAAACTCACTGTCCTCTCTGGGATGCCAAGAAGTTTCTGTAGTATGGGTTGAATGGAATTAGTGCACTCATCCTAGGGTGCCTGCCTAGGAAGTTATTACAGTCCTAAGTAATTGTTTAGATTTACATTTATAGACCTTCCACAATTTTTATCCTACTGAATAAGAGCTAATCTGTTATCTAATAGTAACGTTAGGGAAAGATATCTAAACTTCAGAAACTGGTAAAGAAAAGATCAATAGTGAGAAGTATAACAATCATCTAACGTGATTATATCAGAACTTTGAACTATCATTACCTACCTGCTGAGCACTAAATGATGTAAGCAGGTATGCACCATTTTCATATGCATCTGACAAAAAGAAAGAATAAAATAAAATGTATTCACTGTTCAGCTTAGTTATATATTGTAATAAAATCAGTTCAAGAAGCATGCTTATATACTCCTATTTATATATCTGGAAGGAGAGCAGTACTGTATTTGCAAAATAAATGTTTTTAGATTGGAAATACTTTCTTGTTGACTGTGTGCTATTTGAATGAGGACCAAGGTAAGACACAAAAGAAGGCAAACACCATTAGGAGGAAGCTGAGACTGGCAAGAGAAAACGTTTCTCATAGAATGTGGCATGGGAGTCATTTGCCAGCTCTATCTCCACACACTGTCCAATTACATAAGATCATGATAGATGATCATATTGATGCTTCTTTGAAATCGCTGTTGCATATCTTATCAAGCCTTTTATTATTTAGCACTAAATGAACTCAATGTAGTGCTGGTGATAATGGGAAGTGAAGATTCTGCCTTTCCAAAATACAGCAAAGAGATCACAGAGATCCATAGTATTCTGTGTTACTTGTAATTTCAGGTAACTGCTTATTGGTATTACAAGGGTAATAGGCTCTGCATAGATAGGATAAACAACATGTAAATATCTCTTACCTGAAGACAATTTAGATTTAAAAATACCGAGGAAACTAATTAAAGCTTTCCACATTGCCTATTATGGTGCTCGTAGGTTTGAGAATAAATCTTCGTTATATGTGCTGCCCTAGGCTCAGGAAACCATTGCATTTATAGAAAATATTAATCTCATAAATCATAGCATTCTGTGGTTTCAACCAGGAACAAAATCAGTTTGCTAATTAATGCCAAAGTGGAGCTTTAATTTGAGTTTTGTCTCTGAAGACGCTCTCACATAGGGCCTCCAGAAATGGGATTGCTTTGGCGAGCAGCGTCTGGGCATCCTGTCACACCACTTTCACACCTGGGAAGAGTTTTTATGATGGCAAGAAACATCATACATACCAATGCGAACCCCATCATCCCAGTACAGCTGTCCTTCTGCAAGCAGACTGTCATTCAAAGCAACAGTAAGTCCCATCGGGTTTTGCCGGCTGTGAAGAACAGAATAGTTTTTCCTCAATTCTATCGGTTATTCTCCTTTCTTCTCTCTCTGAAGTATTAGAAATACTGCCTGCCATTGAACTGGTCTCTAATACTCATATTCTTGATCCCATAGTATTAAAAAGAGATCACGAGGAGGAAAACGAAGAGAGAAAGCATCCATAAAACTTACGTAGCTTCTTTCAACTATAATAATAATGATTCAAAAGGGCACAAAACTGTATTTTAGTTTTCCAGTTAACCTTAACATACCTGAAAAAGGTTGTATTAGCAGGTTCTTGCCAAGCCAGGATGTAACCACCTCGGATATGAAGATTGATATGTTCCAAAGGAGCTGATAAAACTCTGTATTCTCCCCTAGCATTAATATGTTCATCCTATTCATGAGAAAATAACAGAAGAAGTCCTCTATTAAATTACTTGTTTTATAGGCTTTTTTTTTTTCCGAATGAAATAATCTTTTGTTGTTGTTGCATTTTTATTTTTTTATTTTTGTAGGTAAATTCCTTAGCAACTGTTATTACAAATTCCATAACTACTTGATGGTTTTAAGAAAAACGATGAAAATAAGATTTATTTTTTTTTTTTTACTCCATGTGATGGTAGGTGAACAAAGGTGACTGTTCAGGTGAAATAGAAACTTCAGTTTAAGATGGGGGAAAGAAGGAGGAAAGGGGACATGCAGAGTTACAGCATTTGTCTTCCCAAGAAGCCATTAGATGCGACAGAACTCTGCCTTCCTGGAAGAGGTTAAACATCTATCTTCCAACTAGAAGTACTGAACAAATTCCTTATTTTGCTTTGCTTGCATACACAGCTTTTGCTTTGCATATTTAACTGTTCATATTAAGCTCAACCCATGAATTCTCTTATATTCTGTATTGTCTCTCCACCCTACCAGGAGGAAGAAGAGAGCAACTGTGTGGTGCTTAGTTGCCTATCAGGGTTAAAACGTAAGAATTGCTTATAAAGAAGTTCTGCACATCATTCAAGGGTTAAAATTGAGTCAATAGAAGAACTAAAGGCATTATTTCCATGTTTTTCTTTTTTTTCCTAACTGTGGTCACATTAAGCATTAGAATACAAGAAACTGAGGGCTGTTATCAGAAATTAGTTAAGAAGGTGTAGCTGTTATATTGCCAGTAACTGACATTAAACACAAGTTTGTAAAAGGGAAGTAGTGGCTTCAGACTCTGCTGCTATCCAAAGAGCATTGTAAAGAATGCATGGAATTTTGAAGATGACTTACTGTGTGGTAATCGTACCAGCGGGCATTGGGTAAGTAAGCATTCACCGTTACAGCACCCTGGAATGAAAGAGACATATTTTAGGGAAGTTAAAGCAAAAAAAGGAAGCTTAGCTAAAGAGACTTTAAAATTTTCATATACATTTAGGTGCTTCATGACATACCGGAGCCATTACAGGGCTGATGAGAAGGGCAGGTCCCCATAGGAATTGCTCAAATATATCCCAGGTTGCTCTTTCTTGTGTAAACCTGCAAATTAACAGAGCCATGATTAGACGCTGGGTGCTGAACTTTTCCAAAGTGTTCCCTCTTCAACACATTTATTTCTGGTAATTTAATCTACTATTCTCAGTACCTAGTATTTCCTCATCTGTATTTATTCTAGTATTAACAGTAACTCAGAGGTGATTAAATATGTATAGCTTATTTATCTATTTCCTTTTAAATACATAATTAATCTCTGCCAAGCATGCATAAAGATTCTAGTATGAAAATCATTAGAGAAATGCAGGCTACTACTTAGCCTTTTTTTTCCCCTTTAATTTGGCAAACAGATATCTCATTGTATCTAGATCATAACATTCAAAAGGTCATTTTTTCTGAGGAGGTATCAGCAACAGTGAGCAGTCTGGAAATCCCAAATTTGTAACACCTCTGTCTTGGGCATGTGGTTTGGACAATGCATGTAACCAACTTGAAGTTTCTCAGCCAAGAGAAGGAAAAAAAAAAAAAGCTTTTCCATGCATACCTCTCAATTATAGCAAAACTCTTGGTATACTTAAAGTTTTTGTCCAGTTTTTTATTCTATGTATGTCTACCATCAAGTAAGACTTTGTTGTTGCTTTCCCTCAAGAGGCTGAGGCTGAACTTTAAGAAGTATGAATAGAGTTATAGAATCACCAAGGTTGGAAAAGACATACATGATCATCCAATCCAACCATAATGAATTCCTCCTTAACAAATATCTGATTATGCATGGCTTAAAACAGAGAACTACTTCTGTCCAAGTGACACTCAACAATAAAAGCTCATATTCACATTTCATGCATTTTTTTTAAAAACAGGAAAAAAAAAAAAAAAAGATTATCAGAAAACTGCTGTTAAGAGGACCCTAACTCCAGAAGTTGCAGTGGAAATTCCTGATGAGGAGGGCAAAGGAGCTCCACTTACTCATGGAGCACAGGGCGGACCACAGTACTGCCATGGACATGGGCCTCATGCAGTAAGGTGTACAAATAGGGCAACAGAGTATATCTGATATTCATCACATGCCGGGAAATGTCCACAAATGTTGAGTTCCAGGAAGCAGGATCTTGCCTCTAAAAGAGAGGGATCTGTTGTTATTCAAAGTGGATTATTGTGTTTAAAGCAGCTATTAAAGAAAAGAATGAGTCAAAGATTTTGTTGATATTCACAAGGGACTTCATATCAAGCATCTCTTTCATTTTTCTACTCTCATGACTTCATATAACCTATTAGTAGCACTGGTAATTACCAAAGATGTGTCAAAATCAGCATAGCAAGATAGAGCTGAGGAAATTCTAGAGGTTTTTGCAAATTCCTCTGTCTCAGAAACAGAGCATCCTCGCTTATTTGTTCTTCATTAAGGGCAATGCGACAGTAAAAACAGTAGGTACGACTGTCATCCCAAAGAGGGAAACCAGAAAAGAGGAAGATGAGAAAAATCTGTGGGGAGTACTGGAGAAAACGTTTCATGAAAGTTGTCGTGAAGGTACAACACACCCCGTGTACGTAATTCATTATCCCTCCCTGCTTCAGGGCAGCACTCAGAACAGAAAGAGACCCAGGCACTAATGACTGATGTCAGCAAGCACTTCCAATCTTTACTCAATGTATTGAACAATACCCTGGCAAATTGGGTAAGACTGGAAGCAACATGATAACCCTGAATCTGCATTCTTAAAGGCTTCAAAATCCAATCAAAAGGTGTGCTGCAGCAAGATAAAGAACATAGTTTTTGAAAAGGAGACTCTAATTCATTAGACACGTGCTATAAAAATAGCTCTACTCAACTAGACCCAACGCTTGAACTGGAATCTACGTACTGTTTCAATTTTTATTTTTCCGCTTATCTATTTTCACAGCTTTCTACAAAATAGTCCTTAGCCATCACAGGCCTACATTTAGTGAACTATTTTCCTGTTTTTTTCTTAAAGAAATAAAGTATCTGATGGTGGAAAATGTGTAAAGTATCTAAATTCCTGACTTTTACTCCAGAGTCATATTACACTGTTTCATTTTCTCACTTGCTGTATAATTACAGAAAATTAGGGCTTAAAACGCCGAGGTCAGTTTTTCTCCTTTAACAATGTTTGCCTCAAAAGCAGTCTATTTCGGTCTTCCTTCTGCAGTGAGTTTAAATAAAAATAGGCAACAGAGAAAAACATGTAGGATTGGATTCACTCAAATAAAAATTAGAATACTCTTCCTTCAAGTGATCTTAATCCAAGAGCAACCCCTCTGCAGGGATGAAACTTCCAAGGTGTAGGGGAGGCTTACAGCAGAGCTAATGTAAAAAGAAAGACTATTATTTACTCAATGAAGAGTCAAACATGTTCTTTCCTATTTTGCTTGGCATGTATTTTTTCAAGGCTGGATGGATTATGTAATATTCATGCTGGTCTCTACAGTTGCACTGCCCAGCCATCAACTGCCATTAATAATTTGCAACTCACTTTTGTTCCTTTCTGATTGTGATTCCTTGCGTATGGGTAGAATGAACCCAGCTGCATCCAACGAAGACACAACTCATACTCTGAGTCATTAAAGAAGCCACAGATATCAGCTCCTGTCTGAAAGTTGACAAATAATCCAGTTGGAATACCATAAATTCTTATACAGTATCAAGAAAATTAAATATTAGGTAATAACTCTTTAGCTTACATATGATATTCCAAAGAGACTGAACTCCATCATACCTGAAAGGAAAAATAATTCAGTGTTACCAGCTGTTTTTCTTTCCCCTTTCATATACTAACGGCTGTGCTAGATAATATATAATATAATGCCGAATGAGAAACAAAAAAAGTTTCACTATTTCTCTGGTGTGTCATGCTTTTTCTTCTACAGAAAGATATGGCAGCTGATTTGTCAGAACCAGTCAGAGATGTTGGGCAGCAGCACCAGGAGGTGACAAGAAAGGAGGTGGCAGAACAAGGAGCAGGAACATGGTGGAGGAACAAAGGAGATCCCAAGACCCAGTGGAGAAGCAAAGAAGAGGTCAACAAGGAACTGCCAGTGAATTCCAATGGCCAAACAAAAGAGCTTATTTCAGCTAAAATCAGTGGGTCCTAAAAGTAAGTAAATCAAGGAAAAGGAATTACTGCACTAAATAAACTGATTGCAGATCCCCTTCCTTCTACATACCAATAATAGACTTTGACAACTGATCCCAAGCTGCAGCGTTATCACCCAGCCAATGTCCTGCCCATCTTCCACTGCTGGGATATGTTGAACGGGTGATGACAATCCCACGTTCCCTTGTGACACTCTGCAGTGCTCTGACATTGAAAATAGATGAAGAAATAAATTATCTGAGAACTTATTACATAAGATCTTCTTTGAAAATAAACATAGGGGCTTATATTTTCATATCAAAGTGCACGAATATGTATGCATCCAATCCAGATGTGCTTTTTATGACAATTCACTGAGATTCAGGTATATATAGAAAATAGATGCAAGTGTCAGACAACCTATGGCTAGTGAGCAAACCAGCAAAACAAAGAGGTACTAAGATGCAGATTTTCATTTGAAGATAATTACTCTGTGGGAAAACACAAATGCAGCCTAATTTGCACATGTAATAGGTCTACAAGAAGTAGTATATAGGGCACATCATTAATTTATTGCAGAACCTGAAAACTTGCAGCACTGGTTGAAAATAATCTTAAGAAAACTACAATCAGGATGATAAAAAGGGATTTCAAACGCTAAATGTGGCAGCATAAGTTCAGTTTCCAAAAAGGTATCAGAACAAAATACAAACAATGGAGCTCTGATCACATCAGAAACACCAAGATGCCTTCAAAGGTTGATATGAAATGACCAACATGGAGTTGTCCGGAAGTACACGTATTAAAGCAGTCATTTTCATCTCATACCAGGTACTGAGGCCTCACAGTGCAAACAGGACCATTGGAGACGACTGCCTTGGCATTAGGTGACCTCTCAATCTGATCTCATCTGGCTTTCTCATTAATAGAAGAGATTTAAATCGAGGATTTGCATTAGTTCCCTTCTGAAGATGGTGAAACTTGTTCTTCTCTCCCAAAACAAAAGCAATGCATAAACAGAAATGGATCATGCCTTGGTTTGCTAGCAACTAAGGGGAAGAGCTCTCTTGGGGCCCCCAAAGTTGGATTGCAAGTCAGCAAGATGAGAACCAATTCATCAGCCAGAACAATTTCTCAAACAACATAAAGAATAAAATATTCAGATTCTTAAATAAAGCCATTCTTAAATGTGCCATTGCCACAAAATACCACCGAAGGTAACCAAACAGCTTTATGGAAATAATAATAATTAAAAAAAAAAGTTAGCTGAGCTGAGATGAATTTACTCTCCCTAACTGCCCCACAAAGGATACGAGCACCTTACCCTGCAGCACATATTGCTGGTCTGTGTTGGGATGCAGAGCTACTCTGGTTTCCTACTGTTCCTTTGCAGCGGGGCACTCATTGTGAATCGTTATCACAAAATGCTGAACTGAAATACTAGTTAGCAAACTATGCTGACTGAATTGCACTGCTCTCCAATGCTAGCTCCACAATAAATGTCTCAACAGCTGCTTTCAGTGAAACACTACTTATTTTTCTATGGGATTTGCAGCTTTAGTGATGCTGTAATTACAGCAAAAAAAATACACAAGTCACTTAAATGACTGTAATAATTAAACTAGACTAATATGCTGTAATTACTTCTTCTGAGACAAACAGTAAGCTTTCTGGTACCTTTTATTTCTCTATAATGTATTATCAAACATTTTCAGTTTGGTTTACTCTGCTTCAACAATGCTCTGAGACATCCAGCTCAAATTTGGCATGTAAAGAAAGTGTATGCCATGCACAGAGCTGCTCAAGGATGAGTGCTCAGTGTTTTGCTGACTCAGCTCTCTGCTTCAGGACTGTACCAAAACTGTATTCCTGAAAAGCAATTCCTCATGTTACCAAGCCTTAGTTAGACCTCCAAGTGGTTACTGGATTCACTATTAAAGGTTCTGACTTTTACATCTTTGCAAAAGCCTTAGTACAAAGAATAGCCTTGAGGTAAAATGCAGGAACTTCCTCTGTCTAACTAATGGAGGAGTGAAATTATATTGTTAGGTAACAATTTTACATTACAGGCTTTGAGGGC
>PPHD01023077.1:0-12595 GCA_002909625.1 Bambusicola thoracicus | reverse complement strand
CCGAGGGCTGCTGCGACGCGGCTGTGGGATGTCGGTGGCACGGAGTGCTGTCCCGTCTTCACTGGGATGGAAAGTTCGAAGTTATGGCTGCTGGGTTGGGCTGTGCGGGAGGCTCCGCTCATCCCGATGAATCAACGCTGGGGCTGCAGCTCAGCCTGTTCTGTTCTCTGAGCGTTCATTCTGCCACGCTTTACCACGACAGTGACCTTTAAGTGGAAAATACTGCCTATGTGTTATTTAATCTCTTATTTTTTTTCCATAACACAAAGCTGGGCTTCTGCACTAGTGATACAGGGGAGTATTGTGGACCTCTGTAACGTCGGGAGGCAGCATTTCTGGTGCTGGTTTAGCTGGAGTGCAGCACCGGAGGTCTGACTGAAGCTGGCATAATTTCACAGCTGCTACCTGGTGCCAAATTCACCTTTTAAGAGTTTATCAGCTTATTACAGCTGACTTCTGTGATAGAGTGGTTACTTATTTACCTATGCAGCCATATTCTAGATATAATAGTTACCGACCAGTGCTTGTCTAACTAATGAGAACGAGCAGTGGTTGACTCGCTAGGTCAGGAATGCAGTGTTGTCATCAAATACACTGCATTACTTCGTTCCATTTAAATGAAAGTTTGCTTTTAGAAACAAATAAATGAGACCCTTGAAGTCTCTACAAAGAATGTCAAACTAATGAATTTTAAAACATAGCTGTGGCAGGTATGCTATATTATGTGCTTTTATCTTGTCTACGGCATTGCTAATGACAGGAGGGTAAGCTGACAGCTGCTCTGTGGGCCTGCTATTGCTACAAGCTTTCAGAAACCCAGCATGCTCCCGGCATGGTTACATTGGAATTTTAACATGTCTTCTAGCTTGTAATTTGCTTACACTGAGTGGCCCTCCTGTGATGAATGGTGTGTACATGTGTGTACGTGCATACATTTGCTACCAAAGCTCTGGACAGGAAAACATTTCCCACCATTTTCCTGTCTTTTATTTTTTCCCTGGGAACCAATTTTTCTTGTTCCTTGCCGGATTGCTGCTAGATCTGGATCTCCCTTTCGTGGCGTTTCCTGCCTCTGGCAGCCACCTCCTGCCTTCCTTCCACTGGTGCTGATGTGCAGACTGCTTTCCCTGCAGCACCTCGGGGCATTGTGCTCACTGAGGAGCAGCGGTGCCTTCCTGGGCAGGGGGCTGTGCAGGAGCCCCTCATTGAGTGCCCGGCTGTCCTGCCTGTGTGTGCTCACAGCAGTTACAGGAGCTTCATAACAGTGCCAGGGAAAAACAGTCTGTTTCTTCCTCTGCTTCTATGAGAGCAAGCAAATACTTTGCAGTTAAAAGCATCTTTGAAGATGACTTTTACCTTGCACTTTATGTTTATCCTTTATAAAGAACGTCTCCCTCTTGTAATGGTTCATTTGAAGGGAGCTACAGCCCTGGACTTAGGAAAAAGTAGCGGTTGCAAACATAAGAAGTTTGTGGGTTTTGTAATTCTATTAGCTCCATGTGTGTAGGAGAAAAGAAGGAGGATGCTGCTACGGAGGTTTTCTCCCAACCATGAATGAAAACTTGCAATTCAGCAAAGTGGAAGCGACATTCCCCAAACCGGCAATAACTTTATTAACGTACACACTTAAATGTATTTCCCATAGTAATTAACTCTCAGAGAATAATGTATGTAGTCAGTCAAGGAGATTTGTTGTTTGGCTTAGCTGTGTTATTGGCATGCTTTAGTTTTGGTGTCTGGAACATCACTTACAAATGTGAAATGTACAAACCAGGAGAACCTCGGAGCGCCACAGTGGCTCTTCGGAACAGCTGGAAAATAAAGGTGTGTGGCTCCCAGGAAGCAAAGAGATACATTGTGGCCCATAGTATCAGTACACAGTGCAACAGCAAGTGCTCTGGTGTTCACATGCAAATATCTTGCTGGATGACTGGTGGTGGTTGGTACTGCTGCCTTCAGCTGGGGAATGCCTCTGGTGCAGTCAGTTAGAAGTGCTGGTGTCCTTCAGCGGTCCTGTTCCAAAGTACTTAAAAACGATGTCTCTTCCTTTTGGATGCCTTCATCCATCGTGGCCTGTTAGAATAGTGGAGTTAAAATAAGCTAGCCAATATTTTAGATTAATTAGCAGAAAAAATGACCTGAGGTAGGGCAGATAAAGCTAAATTATATTCAGAACACATTTTGATTAAAGTTATTAACTTTGACTTATTAAAAAAACAGCACATAAATACCCCTTTCAATTGAACGTGATGCTTTGGGTAATGATGGCCTTTAATCATTAGATCTCTGTGTATTCAGTTTGCTTTTACAGGGCAGAAGCGGTGTGATCAGTGAGCACTTTCACTTTGGAGTGTGCCAAAGTTTCGGGGCGAGAAGAGCCACGCTTTGTTCTGCTCAGCCTGAGCAGGTTCTGTGCTGGAGCTGGTGTAACTGATGTATTGTGATTGCTGCTGAAGTACCTTCCTGCATTAGAAAGAATAGGGGGGCACTTCTGAGTGAAGCATCCTGCTTAGGGCGCTGTTAGCAATCTGTGGCCGTGGCTGAGCCCTGCGGCACTCGGCAGCACTGTGTGCTGTGTTGTGAGCCCGGCTGCATGCCTTGCTCTCAGGTTTGGGGCTACAGCTGTGCTGGGCAGCGTTTGTTAGCAGTGCTCAGACAGCTTGTTCTCAGTGTAACAGTCTGTCTGTGTATTGGATGAGAAGTGATGTAAGGAACAGGAAAATGCACCAAGAAATAAAGTCAGCACTACTTTTACCTTGTTCTGTTCTGTTTGTTGTTGCTTTTTGTTTTACAGAAATAGATGTGCATTAGCTGCTATGAAGATAGCCACTAAAGTGATTGTTGTTTGTGACCTTACAGTGTGATCTCACTAAGCTGGCAAAGAAAGGCAAGGCAATATTACCAAAGATAGAAAAGTTAGGTTTTTATTTTCATGCTTAAAGAAGCTCAGGAATAACACCACAAGAAATTAGTATCAGTGATACTGTGTTTATGGGCCATTGAGATAGTGTGTGCCAGAGCCTAGGCACAGCTATAACTGGGTTCCACAAAGCAATATTTGAGCAGTTAGGAAAAATGAGTTTCTGTAGTTACTGTTCTGTTCTTATGGAGAAAATGTTTCTTACAGTCAGAACATTTCCATTATTCTTAGGTTATTTAGAAATGAGTTATTTTATTGCTTCTCTACCATTTCCTACTGTAAAGAATTATATGTGTGTCTATACATACACACACACACATAAAAACCAAAATCTTACTGTAGATATATATATAATATATATACTTCTGTCTTTTTAAGGCAGAAGTTGGAAATATGTGAGCCGTATCTAATCACTGCTGTGCAGATCATAACTGTCATGTGTCTTTGAACCACTGATCATTCTTCTGTCTTTTTTTACCCCTTAGCAATGAAAATGTCAGTGCAGCTTAGGTTACTGGTTATTAAATTTCTTGCTGGGGCCTTTAGGTGAATAAGACAACTTTAAAAGATAGCGAAAAGAAAAATCGGATTTTTTCTTTTTCTTCTGCAGGACATGCATCAATTTGAGGAAGAGTTAACGTGCTCCATCTGCTACAGCCTGTTTGAAGACCCTCGTGTCCTCCCTTGTTCCCATACCTTTTGCAGGAGCTGTCTGGAAGGTGTTCTTCAGCTGTCGAGCAACTTTTCCATTTGGAGACCGCTGAGAGTTCCTCTGAAGTGCCCGAACTGCCGGAGCGTTGTTGAGATTCCTGCCTCCGGCACCGAGTCGCTGCCCATCAACTTTGCACTGAAGGCCATCATTGAGAAGTACCGTCAGGAGGATCACTCTGACGTGGCGACCTGCAGTGAGCACTACAGGCAGCCCCTGAACGTTTACTGCCTTCTGGATAAAAAGTTAGTGTGTGGCCATTGCCTTACGATAGGAAAACACAACGGTCATCCCATAGATGACCTTCACAGTGCCTACCTAAAAGAGAAAGAGTCTTCTGGGAAAATTCTTGAGCAATTAACTGATAAACACTGGTCTAATGTGTGCTTGCTTATTGAAAAGCTAAAAGAAGAGAAGTCTCAGTGCGAAAGCATTGTTCAAGATGATAAAAAAGTAGTTGTACAGTACTTTAAGAAACTTAGTGAGACACTGGAACATAAGAAACAAGTTCTGCTGGCTGCACTGGATGACATCAACAGACAAATTTTGGAAGAATATGAACCTCACATTGAGAAGTTGAAAAAAATAAGGGAAGAACAGCTTGAATTAATGTCACTGAATACTTCTATTCAGAAAGAAGAGTCTCCACTTGTTTTTCTTGAGAAGGTGGACAATGTGCATCAACGTATAAAGGCTCTGAAAGAGAAGGAACTGCCGGATGTTAAACCTGTTGAGATTTACCCAAGGGTTGGGCACCTGCTGAAGGATGTGTGGTCTAAAACTGAGATTGGTCAGATCAACAAGATTCTGACTCCCAAAATCAAACTGGTTCCCAAACGGAAACTGCACAGCAAGAACAGTGAAAAGGAAAGAGGGAAACCTGAAGAACTTCTCCAGGCTGCAAATCCTCTATCAGTCACCTTCATTTTTACAGTAATAATAGCAGTAGCTGTGCTTTCATTTCACAAACCAATATCATCGGTTGTCATTGAATCCGTTCCCACTTATATTTCAGATTTCTTCGTTTTCATTTATCAAGATTGCTGCACCTGTTTGCAGAACACAGTGGATGTGGTGTGCCATAAATTGAATTCGCTGGCGGAGTTTTTAGGGGGAATTGTTCCTTTTTGACTGTTTCGGTGATTAGATTTAATGTCAGAAGCACCATGACGTCTTTAAAGTTTCAACTTAAAAGCAGAGCTGTTAGAGCTGTGCTTTTTCTTTCTTTTCCCATATCCTTTATTTTTCAGTATAGCTTTCCTCTCAGTTAACAGGCAAAGGAGAAGGTTTACAATGCAGAGGTTTTTTCATCTGCTCATGCAGTAAGGGAGGTAAGTAGGTGTTTAAACTGGAAGCCATCAGAAACAATGGGTGTGTAAGAAAGCTGCAATCAGTTTACAAACTGTAATCTGGGAGAGAGCAATCTCCCGTTTGTAATAACTCTTGGACACCTACTTTTTAAATAGTTATGGTGACAGATGTTGAAATATTTTTTTAATGAAAGCAGTACAACGTTAAAGGCTTTTAAAAGCACCTGACCACTCACTGGCTGCTCCTAGGCAAGTCAGGCACTCGGTCTGGTGTACTTAGAGCTCTCCTTTTGAGTTTTATTGATCTCTTTTTAATTGATACAGCTGTAGTCTTTAAGTCATGTGTTCATGGATCTGGTTTCCATTTTGTGTGTTCTTGGTTGCTGGTGACACGATCCTGTTTACAGAGCAGTATCTGTAGTACTTGTGGTGAAATACTGCACACAGGTTTTAGTGCCAGCTGTGCACAAATCAGGTATTGATTCTAGCAGGGAATTCTCACTGCTTGTAATGACTTTCTGCTGAAAGATTTAGTGTAGTGAAAATAGATACATACTGCAGTAAGTACCAAAACTCCCTTCAAAATCGGTGGCATAAGGATTTCAGATGTTATCAGGAGTCCTTAAACAACTTGAAAATGAGTGTAAATTTATTTCCAGGTTTTCAGCACAAATGATGGAGACCTTTAACTTGATATCGAAGAAAAGCCATAGCATTTTATCCTGCAGTCAAATAATTGATAACATGCTTTGCTTCCTATGATGAGGTACTAAGCTGCACTCAGAAAAACTCACAGTGAAAGCAGATTTTGTCCTGCAGTTACTTACAGATTGATTACAGACTGGAGCCGTCGTTAACTGTTGCAGTTAGAACAGCAGAACACAGGTTTACAAAAATGAATACATGTTGAATTTTGATTCAATGCAAATAATAGTATATTCTAGCATAGCAGCATTCCTTGGGTGCTTTGTTATTTAAAGATACTCAAGTTGTTGAACTAGTGACATAACTGTGAGGCCAGCCTTTCACAACCTGGTGTTCTAAAACCCTTGTGCAAACCCAACCTGCTGCTGCTACCAGTGGGAGCTGCTGAGGGCTCCTGCAGAACAGCAGTTGCTGCCACTGACATCAGTGAGGGCTGAGTGCAAGGTTGATCCTCACATTTGAAGCTGATGTATTCCCTAAGCCAAAATAAAATCCTGAGCTTGTTGGTATCTTCGCGTTATGGTATTGATAAAGCATTAAGTCTAACCAGGTGGCAACTGTGCAGCACCCTTCTCTGCAGCTTGGTGGTTCATGTTGCTCAGATTTGACTGAAAGGTCAATGACGAGCAGTGCTTCAGAGGAGCAGGCCTCTGCCCTGCTTGTCTGTGGTTTGTACTTTTAGCATGAAAGATGGCAAATCCCATTGATACTGCTGGTTGGATTGTGAAATTGTGTGTGGGCATAGCCTAGGACTGGGTAAGTGCCCAGTAAAACTGGAAGTGGGCTCTGTCTTTGAAGCCCTGCTGGATGGCTGCCATCTGGCACGCTGAGTCTCAACCTGGTGCTATGTCTGCTACCACACAAATCTGCTTTTTTGGATCTGCTTTTTTTTATTTTCATGACTTTTACAGATATTACGGAAAGTTTATAATGCAATTTTATTTTTCCAGATTATGTGAATTTATAAGATGTCTTTATCACTGATTGATAGAAACATTTAGTACCCGTACTTATCAGTGTACTATATATTTTAATAAATTTGCATATTCTTACATTAGAGCTGGCTAACACCTTGATTTCCTTACTGATCACTCTCCCTCTAATCCTGAACAGCTGGAAGCGCTTGGGGGCTGGACTGGGGCTATGAGACAGAGCAGCAGGGCTTGCTGGAGCTAGAACGTGGCTATTACACAGTGCTTGATTTGATTCCTTTTCTTCCTCTTGCCCCATAGACCAGAATGAGTCTCTAAAGCTGTGAATTTGGCCAGTGTGGATTTTGTGTTATTTGCATTGTTCATTGCAGGTCCATTTGGGTGTCTGGCAGGGGGGTGGGTAAACTCCGGCTGAGTGTGAGGTGCACGCTGAGCTGCTCTCTTGCTCCCTCTCCCCCAGAGGAGTGGGGGACAAAATCCTGCAGAGAAGGTCGTGGGTCAGGATAGGGGCAGGGCGAGCGCTCAGCAGTTCTTGTGGCCAAAACAACTTCACCTCGAGGAAGATTAATTTGTTATCGCTTAATAATAAAGTAGGATAGTGAGAACTAAATACTGTAGCTGCCATAAATTTATCCTCAGGCTGTATCAAGGATTTCTAGCTTTGTCATGAGATGGGAAAAACCAAAACTGCACTGCACTTGTGGCTGACGTTAGGATGGGGCAGAGAAAGGCCCTGCATTTTCTATCTTTACTATTGATTTTCACTGCTGCTGATCTGTTTTCTGAAAACGATCTGAAAGTAACCGGGATTCAATTCAAATAGTTTGCATATACACTTTTATTCCATGCATATTAATTTGCACTTGGTGATATTTAATATAATCACTGTAGAGAGAAGCTTTTACTGTAATGTTAAACATGTTTTTTTTTCCCTCAGTTTATAGCCTATATAGTACACCCCCAGCAGTTATGCAGAGCAGCTGTGTCGATGACCATCCCTGTGCTGCCAGATGAGTGCAGGCATGGTACAGAGCACAGCCTCTTGGGCACCACTCAGCCTCTTCGGTTATGGGGAGGCTTCAGTCAGTGTGCACTATTTAACAGGATGTGCAACACCCCCATTCAGGACTAAGACAACAGAAAGTATAATAAGCTAATTCAGGCTTGAAGTAAGTGTGCTTAATAGGACAACAGTGAGAGGGAAATATAAACAAGGATGAATAGCAGAGAAAAGAATGAACTATTATTCCAGAACTGTGTGCAGTAAGCTTTTCTACTAGTAGCCATCTCACAAGAGTAAGCACATCAATGACTGGTTATTTTTTTCTTTAAGGAAATAGGTGGATAGCTGCTGCTGACTAAGCTAACAGAAGGGACGTGAAGCAGCATTTAGGACACAACTGTTTTCCGTCAAAATGAGATACTGGCATACAGCAGTGAGGAATCTCATCCCAAGGTAGGAGACACTTCTAGCTCAGGAACTGGTTATTAGTGGCCACCTGCCAGATGCTGACCTGGCTCCTGGAGTACAGTTCCAGTTCCTACAAACACAAAAAAGACAACATTCAAAGCAAAACATGCACACGGAAGTGCTGATGTCACGATGATGGAAATGGAGAACTTTAATAGGTAGGCAAGCAACAGGAATAGGGTACGGATTTAAATAACCTTACCTCTACAGTGAAAACAAGATAGCTCTCTGTGAAATGATGGTAAGAGCAAGCATGTGAGAGCCACTGTGGGACTGATAAACTGTAAGTGTACAACACGGCCACGGAAAGAAGTGTTGTCCTTCCTTTGTAATTACAGGAAGAGAGAGAAGGAAATAACAGCCAAACCAGTTCACTACAAAATGGTTCCCAGCGTCTGACTCCTCCATCACACAGCTTTATGACAGCAGCTAGAAATAGCAGTAAGTCTGTTCCATTTTACAGCCTTACTAATGCAAATTATTTTATATATTGGCTTCGCTTACTGGAATTCACACATTACAATGCTTTGATATTTAAATAAGGATGCTCTTTCTTTGTTGGCATTTGAAAGCAATTTGCTTGCTTTAGTACACAGAGGGGAAAAAAGGTCCTGAATTCACATAATAATTGAAATAATAGCTGTTGTTTTTTTTATCAGTTCATTTAATTAAGACCCATATAGACTGATAACGAGTGCAATTTAGATTTGTTTTTATTGACAGTCTAAAGAGACTCAAATCTCAAGAGAAAAATCTCAAAATACAAAAGTATATTTAAAAAAATACAGTAAGCAGCAGCAAGAACATTAATTTACATTGGAAAGTTGGGTTTTTTTCATTCATTCTGGTTTTGCGCTATACTGTGCTCAGCAATGCCAAGTTCAGCCAGTCCTTTCACTGCAATAACTTTAGGGTTCGTTGCCACACTCTTGGTGGTGTTGTGAGTCTTGTATATCCCGATCAGTCTGTCTGCGATCTCAAACATGTTGTTCCGCAGGGAGATGATGATAAACTGCGCGTTTTTTGTTTGCTCCTGAAACAGAAGGGGTGTGTGTGAGCGCACGGGGTTTCAGAAAGCTGCGTTCCTGCACGGTCTCTGCATCCAGGTTTAAGAACTGCTGACGCATCACTAAATATTGAGTGCACAATGTAATCCAACAGCTCTGCAGGTGCTGATCTCTCATAACTTGTCTGGTTTTGGCTAAGTCCTACCTTAGCTTTCAGCACAAAGCATTTCAGTTGACTTAAGCATCAGCTTCCCCCCCTTTTCCTTTTACATGACCTGTTCAAGTGAATTGAATTAAATAAAAGCATACAGAAATTTCTGCAGAATTTCAGTGTGCCACAGTTTTAATGTGAATTTCACTAGGTTTACTGAAGGCTTCCTGACTTACCTGAATTGCTCTAAGGAGGGCTCCTTTAGGAATGAAAAGGAAAACAAACCTATCTCCACACACTGAGAACTGGAAGCAAACCCTTTGTTAAAGGGGACAGATCCTGAAGAAGAGCAGTTCTGTGATCCCCAGGCACAATGACAGCAGAGAACAAAACATCTACATTGGGTGGTGCTTTCCAAATAAAACCACCTTTTTTCCCTTAATAACTGAGGAGCAACAGTGTAAGGTCACATATGTGAAAATACAAGAACTGTGGAAGCAAAGTTTAGAGTGCTTCTCTAGCTTGAAGTAGTTAATCTTTGGCACTTCCAGCCTGTTCCCAAAATGGGTGGATATACAGCAGCAACTGCAACAATGTAAATGCTTGCTTGGCTTAAATATGGCGATGCTAGAATTATTAGTGCTTTTTCTTTCAGGCTTTCAAAAAAGACAGACCAAATAAACCTGCCTATTGAAGCTTGAGAGAATGGAAGGCAAGTCAAAGCCCCGGGACCTTGGCTGCACCTCAGAATGAAGTCATGAGCCTGGATATGTGAACGCCCTACCAAGAGCATCGCAGCTGACTGCGGCTGATTAGTTTAACTGAAAGTATATTTTAAAGAGCAAGGAGCTGCAGCAAGGCTGTGCTGAACTACAGCACTGTTGGCAAACTCTGCTCTTTAGACAGCTTTTCAAAATGTGCAGCGAGGATGTAGGAAATCATTATAGATCCTCTATTAGCAAACCAACTTCAAGAAAGCAGCAGTTTAGAACAAAACATGCAGAAAGCTACATTCTGAGCACCTTTCTGCCCGTCTGCTTAGCACACAGTTATTAGAAAACACTGCTGCTTACAAAGGCTGTAAATCTGGCTGTAATTTTGTTACCACTTTCCCTTTTTCTGGAGGAGAAGGAAAAAAGTCCCTCCACAACAGTTACCCGTACTTACATATATGTAAAATGCTACAATGGATACATTTTTGAAGTCAAGTGCTGCATCAATCTCGTCCATAAAATACAGTGGTGTTGGCTTGTAATGATGAAGTGCAAAAACTAAAGCCAGGGAGCTAAGAGTCTTCTCTCCTCCTGATAAGTTAAATATCTTCTTCCAGCTTTTCTTTGGAGGCCGAACACTGAAATAAAATCAGAGTTGGTAAATTACTTCTGTTTGTGAATAAAAGGAATATGCCGTGGTGCAAAGCAAGTCACGAGGCAGCAGGGAATACATGGAGCAGCTCGCTGGGTACACACACAGCTATGTGGTCAGCTGATGTTTGCCTGAACTGGAGCTATTGTAACACTCATCTGTTCTCTGTGGGAACTGCAACACTTAAGAACTACTATTTCATTATATTTCAAAAGTGTTATTCTATTCTTAAAGTAATGAACATACTTTTAGGGCCATTTATGACAGAACGATGTCTGCTTACCACTAGGATTTGACACGATGTCTTGGGCAAATGAAATGGTTTGGGAAACGAGAAACCTGAGAAATTACTTTGAAATCAAAGCTTCCTAACTGCTGTTTGTTAGTTGCGTTTCTTGAAGTGAAATGAACCTCTTCATTACTCAGTGCTAAAAAGTTGTGGCTTCTGAGTATCTTGCCAGTATCTGCCAAGAGGTGGGACTACTGTGGGTAGCTGATGTCACCGAAAATTCACTGTAAAAATGGATTTTAAAGAGGCAATACAACGATTAGGAATTGCAGCAACGATACCAAGTATTTTCACATACCTGAACATGATTCCCTCAGAGAAGGGATCCAAACTGTCTACAAGTTCTAATTCAGCATCTCCTCCCAAAGTAAGCATCTGGTAGTTCTCCTTCAGTTTATTTGTTATCACATTAAATCCTGCCATGAATTCATTGAGCCTCTGCTTCCTGAGATCTTCAAAAGCTTGTCTAAATCTGTCTCTCTCATTGGTAATGTCATCCAATTCAGCCACGCGTTTTAAGTATAGCTCTTCCTGTAAAAAACAATGAGACACCACAAAACCAAAGTGCAGTTAAAGAAGCTGCCTCTATTTTAGATTTTATGCCACTCTTCTTTCGACCATTCAAAAACTTATTTTTCCCAGAATGACCAACAGCCCTGAAGCAAAAAAGAATTGAGAACAAACCCTCCCTCTTTTCACTGTTCGCTTCTAACGTGGACTCCCTCAGTCATTTAATTAACTTGAAACTGTAATTAAACAATGTCTATTTTAGTAGCTCTGTGCTTCAGGTAATCTTACAGCTCTGCCCATAAGAGCTGCGGGTATTTGGTGCAGAGCATCTCTCAAACACTCTGGAGGAGCACCGCAGAGAAGCAGCTCCCATCTGCATTTAATCAACCTGTCTCAACAGCTACAAATGGTTCTGTTTGATACCACCTAATAGCACAGATAGTCACTGTCTGTCTTTATATGTCAGCAATCTGTGCGTAAAGGTTTTTCCTTCTTCCCCTGGGATGAGGCAATGCTAGGCAAGAAAACCTGAATAAACCCTTAAAAAGCTACATGTGTTTTGGACAAGACAAAGCCATACTGTTGTGCTGACACGCAGTGCAATATCAAAGCAATGAATTCTACTGCTACGTGGCAGTAGCAAAGCTTTACCTTCCTCCTATATTCTGCAATAGCACCAAGGTTGGGTTTCATTTCATGGCACTGTGCTTCCAGGAGAGCTATTTGATTAGTGATAATGTCCGGATCCTTGATAGCCTCAAGCTCTTCTTGACTGAGCACTGGCAGTTCTTCGGGTGGCTTATCTTCTATGGGATGCAATGATAATTTTGATATCTAAAAATCAAAACCAGTTACTAGAAATCTAAAGATGACATTAGTTATCACATGAACATGTTTCCAAAATAAACATCTTTGGTATTAGTAGATACTGAGCCTTCCAAGCATTCAAAGCTTCTTCACTTAATTCTCTTTAAAATTGAGATGCATGCAAGACAACAAACACTGTATCCTGTTGTTTTTCTCCTGAAAATTTATTCTTAGGTATGGGCTATTTCTGCACATGGAGCAGTAGCAGGTAACGTGGGTATCATCTCTACTTTCCTTATCCTTAAAGCTTATTGTAGAACTTCAATAACTGTATTTAATACCTTGTATTTGCGAGACTGAAAAGCTTCTGAATGCCTTTGCTGAGCAGCTGCCCCAGTTGTTCTCAAAGGAGCAAGGAT
>PPHD01023076.1:0-12596 GCA_002909625.1 Bambusicola thoracicus | reverse complement strand
TTTAGGTTAGATATTAGGAAGAAGTTTTTCACTCCGAGGGTGGTGATGCACTGGAACAGGTTGCCCAAGGAGGTTGTGTATGCCCCATCCCTGGAGGCATACAAGACCAGGCCGGATGTGGCTCTGGGCAGCCCTGTCAAGTGGTTGGCGACCCTGCCCATGGCAGGGGGTTTGAAACTGGATGATCATTGTGGTCCTTTTCAACCCAGGCCATTTTGTGATTCTATGATCCCCTCCTTCCAGGCCAAATGTTTGAGGGCTACGTGGCAAGCATTTATCAGGGAAGACCAAGGGAAAAAAGCTTTTAAGTACCTCAGCCTTCTCCTTTTCTGTCCTTTTCAACCTGCCTGTGTCACTCACTAGGGTGGGTACACCCTCCTGGACTTTCCTTTTCTGGTTGAGGTACCTGTAGAAGCCTTTCTTGTTCCTTTTGGCATCCCATCCAAGTTCAGTTCATGCTGGGCCTTGGGTTTCCTGACCCCCATCCCTACACAGCCTAGCAGCTTCCTTATACTCTTCCCACGGTACCTGTCTTTTTTTCCACTGCTTGTGCATGTTCTTCTTGCTCTTCAGTTTGACCAGAAGGTCCCAGTTCAGTCACGCTGGTCTCTTTCCTTCCTTTCCTGACTCGCTACACCTGGGGATGGAGAGCTCTTGAACCCTGAAGAAAGCCTCCTTAAAGATCTGCCAGCTCTGCTCCACACCCTTGCCCATGAGGACGGTTTCCCAAGGTATTTTGTTGACTAACTCCCCGACGAGCTGGAAGTTAGCTTTCCTGAAGTTTAGCTTCCTAAATTTACTCTTCACCTGTTTCATGTCCCTCCAGAGCGTGAACTCCACCATTGCATGGTCACTACAGCCCAGGCAGCCTCTAATCCTGATGTCACTGATCAGTTCATTTACATTAGTAAGCAACAGGTCCAGTATTGCATCCCCCCTGGTGGGGCCATCAATTATTTGACTCAGGAAGTTATCCTCACTGCATTTCAGGAGCCTCTGAGATTGCCTACTGTTTGCTATGCTACTTTTCCAGCAGATGTCTAGGTGGTTAAAGTCCCCCAGCAGGACAAGTGCTAGTGATTGTGACATCTCCTGTAGCTGCAGGTAGAAGACCTCATCAACAGGCTCTGACTGATCTGGTGGCCTGTAGTAGACACCAATCACAATGCTCCCTTTGCTGCCTTGGTCTCTAACTGTCACACGTAGGCTTTCGACTTGCTCATGACTGTTCTTTAGGGACAGTTCTTCACATTCTACTCCTCTCCCGGTTTAAATAGCAACACCCCCATCCCTCCTTCCTCTCCTGTCCCTTCTGAAAAGCTTGTAGCCATCAATAGCCACACTCCAGTCGTGGGAATCATCCCACCCGTCTCAAGGATCAGGGCTCACCAAATACTCCAAAATGAGGAATCTCCCAGTAGAGATCCTTCCCTTATAGTAGCCAGCCCTTAATGAAGGCTGGAAGAAGTGCAACTAGGGTCCATCCCTTCAGGTCACACAGGTGAATTGCTTGCATCTGTGCTGCTAGGACTGGCCACACTCCTACACCAGGTGCTCAATCACAGGTCCAGGCCATGATCTAATATTTCGCATACACTCCACCCCTTCACAACATGAACCAATGATTTACCATATCGGGGTCAAGCTATCCTTTACAGTCTGGTTCATAATTGTATCTATGTCGTGACTGCAATTTGCTATGACGCTGATATTATGTTCTGTTGTGATGTGGATACAGTTTCTCCGTCCCAATGTAAAGTGTCGATAGTCAGTTATATGTCCTTCCAGCTTCTATTGCACAAGATGTTCAAAATTCTGTCATTAAATGTCACTGAAGAACAACGTCGTGATAATTCTTCAGTGACACAAGAACTCCTGCTGCTTCTGCCTCTGTTGGTCATCCTGGCAGGCCACGGATCTCAGGAGGAGAATAGATGTTTAATGGGCACTAAAAGAGGCAGGTCTGCCCTCCATGGTAAAATACATGCTGTATTCTGGTCCTACATCAGAATTTCCACTTGGACAGGTGCACATACAGGCTTTTACTGCTGCCCACATTGTCTTCTGTCCAGCATGTTGCAACTTCTTATGTAGCAATTGAGCGATGTTCTCTGCTGGCGAATCTTCTAGCCACCATATCTGAGCTAGTGTGTTGGCTTCATCATTCCCTGGTCATTGCATGGGCTGGTGTCCAGATATATGGTAGGCATACACTGTTCTGTGCCTAACCACATTCCATACATCCAACCACATGTCTCTGCCCCATATTGGTCAGGCATGGATAGTCCAATCCTGAGCAGCCTGCTGTGTGATCTAAAGCATGAGTCCTTGGTAGAACGCCCAGCTATCTGTGCAGATGTACAGTACACCATTACCTGGTTCCTAGGTTATGATCATCCATTAGCTACTCTGTTCATCCCCTTCTTGAAACCAGATGGTTTCAGTTGAGGGATGGTATGCAATTGCTCGCCATTTACTAGGATTTCCTTTGCTGGACCCATCCGTGTACCAGGCATCTTCTGGGACAGGGTATTTTCCTTCTTGTAAGGGACTTCTCTCTGGCAGAGCAATAGTGGACTCTTCAGGGGCATCACTATGGAACGTCACAGGGCCTAGTATCTTTCGTAGCTCTTCTTTTAATGGCAAGGAGGACAAGAGACTTTGCTGTCCCAGATGCAATGTCTGATGCACGGACTCAGATGTGAACAATCCAAATCATTTATTACAAGTTCTCACATCACTTATATACATTCACAAGTTTCCTTTTTTAGCTTTCCCATCTACCCTTACAACTTTCCCATCCACCTTTACATGTCAACAGAGTATTCCACAAACACTCCTTAACCGTGCATGCAGGTGCTTATCCAATCAGAGCCATGAGTCATTCCTAGCCATGCTCTCTTCCTCCAATCACGGTCATCATCACACGGCCATCACGTAGCTTACTTGACTTTGTTTTGTTCTTCTGGAGATGTCCTTGGTTCTCACTCTGTCTATCTCAGTCTCTCCACCTCCTCCTTGAGCTCCGCCATCAGGCTGAGCAGCACACCCACCTGCTCACCCCTCTCACAGGTGGAATCCCTGCCACCCTCCCCAGGCAGCGGCAGGCTCAGGTACTCCCTGCAGCCGGAGACCTGAACAGCTACATTTCTGGGCAGGCCCTCCATCTGGGTCGCCACGGTCTTCTTGGAATAAGCTCGCTGTCTGGTGGAGACCAGGTTTAGGCCTGTGGTCTCAGAGACTGCAAGAGGAAAGCTAATCTCCTGAGCAAAGAGGGACAACACTTACATTCCTCACCACTTGACCCGCCTCCCACACCCACATCTGCAGCACTGTATGGGCAGTGTGGGCTGTGCTCACTCACTGAACCTCCCCGTTCTCAGTGGGCAGTGACCACAGTTACTCACCTGGTGCGCTCTGTGGCACAGTTAGCTTCCACCCTTCCTGAGACTATTTAAAGCTTATCACCAGGTGCCAATGTCGAGGACAGGTGATGGCACATTCGTAGGGTGTTTAAACTGTGCTGCTAATGTGCCAGCTCCACCCCTGCTCACTCAGCAGCCTGCCCACAAGCTGCCAGCCCCCCAGCACAAGTGCAGCACTGTTGCTGGCTTCAAAAAAGCCTTAAAAAGAGCTTTTTTTGTTGGCCTTTTTCACTTCAGATCCCTTTGCCCAGTGCAGTCTTACCTGCTCTGAAGCTAGTCTCCGCAGCAAAAGTCAGTTGACAGTCTGTCATAATCCACTGAATTAAGGAATCATTTTCCTCATTGGGTATGACAGTCGCAGCATATTGTTGTCTTAAGGCTAGTTGCATTGTAATAGAGGCTAGCTTGGAGATTTTGGGGTCCATTTACTACTCCAGTTTCAGCTCCCATATCCTATAGCCTTAGTAGCCAGGCCAGGATGCTTTCTCTTGGCTTCTGGTGAAAATGCTGGACTAAGTACATTAATTCAGCTTCTGTATGAGGGCAAGCCATAACATACATAGTAGTTTGAGGAGGAAGCCAATCTTCAGGTGGAACCCCCCAAGGCCTTTCTTTAACTTTCTTGGTTTGTTGCATGACTACAGGATGGATTTCAGGAAGATCCAGGTCTACCGGAGCCCCTAGTTCAGATTTTTTAGAAGCCTCCTTTCGCTTATTGTCATGATCATAGGGATTCCGATTGCTCAAGGTCCCCTTCACTCACAATGGATAGGGCCCTGACTTGTGGTACTGGGCCAGTTTGAGTGGTTTTACCTGTAAGCACAGCAAGTTTATGCTCAAGCCATTTAACTCAATCATGCAGTAAGTGATTTTATTCCTCGCGATGTTGTTCTGATGTATTCAGATGATTTAATGCCATTAATAGAGACCATGCTAGAATAGAAGCAGCAAGCCACCTCTCCTTGTTTGTGGTAATATTTTTCCTAGGCCCTGAATATAAGCAGCCATATGGGCTAGGGAGCTAGCAATATTTCCCCCCCATCTCTCAATGGGCCCCATTTTTTCCACAATAGAGGCCAGCCTGTGCCACAGAGAGCCTAGGAATCCTGGGATACATCTAGGTAGTTATTTTTCCAGGGGGACAGATTTCCCCCATCCCAGACATCCTGGGACACCTTTTAGTAAAACCATTGTAAGATTAGTATTACCTTCATAGGTGACTTCTGCCTGGCTCACCAAATATAAGGATAGGAGACAGTTAATATAGTTGCTTTTAACCAGTTTCAGATCACCCAAGAAAAATAGTGGTCACAATTTAGAAATAAAAAAGAAATAGCTTACCCCTTTCCAAAGATTAAAGTTTGCTGGAAACTCCCATAGGAAATGACCTCCAACTAGAGATGCTTCCTTTTCGGTTGGGGGGGGTGGACGTTGGATCCCTCCCTTCCAGTTGCACAGGTGAATTGCTTGCATCTGTGCTCCCAGGGCTGGCCACGCCCCTTCAACAGGTGCTCAATCACTGGTTCAGGCTATGACCTAATGGTTCCCATACTCATGAGAGAGTATGGTACTACTACTAGGCTAGAAGGAGTAACTGCCCATTCATCTCTCTGCCTTTCTGCTTTTAATGCTGTTACCAAATTTAGATCATGTTTATCACAGACAGGTTTCCCTTGTAAAGGAACCCTTCTTTCTGGTATTATGGCTAGCACTTCAGTTTCTATGCCTTCTTCTGCAGCCCTTTTTGCGCCCAAATTGGCCAGTTTGTTCCCTTGCTCTTGAGTGGTTTGTTTGGATTGGTGACCTTTGCAATGTATAATAGTCACTGCAGTGGGGACTTTTACGCTCTCCAAAAATCTTAAAACTTCTTCCTTGTGTTAAATTGCAGTTTCTTGAGCAGATAGTAGTCCTCTCTCCTTCCGTTTGCACGCACTGCTCCAAATGTGTATTTTGAATCAGTCCAAATGTTTGCACATTTTCCTTCACTTAATTGTAGGGCTCAATTCTGAGCAATCAATTCAGCCTTCTGAGCAGATTTTTTGGAGAGCAATGCCCACACTTCCACTGTTGTCTCTACCGTAGTAACGACGTATCCTGATATTTGTTTTCCTTCCTTACTAAAACTACTGCATTCACGTACAATTCCCAGTCGGGGCTGGGCAAGGGGATATCCTTGTTCAAGGCTGCCCTCAGTCTGTTGGGCCAGGAGGAACAGTGCAGTGTTGACAACAGTGGTTGTTTTCAAAATTATTGTTCCACAAATACCACCTGGTACTTCAACATTTGACTTGGGGACAGCCAAATGAACCCTCTTCTGATTCAGCACTGTAAACAGTTATTCTTTGTTTCATGGCAAGCTTTCCAGCTTCTTCTGTTCGCAACATAGGTGCTGAGACACCTGGGCCATTCCTGATGCATTATGTCCAGTCGCTTGGAGAAATATGCTACTGACCGTCTTTTTTTCTCCCAAGTATTGTGTCAGGAACCCTAAAGCTATGACCTGTCTCTCATAGTCCTAAGGCCAGGGCTTTCATTAATGTTCTTTTAAGCTTTATGTAAGCATTTCGACTTTCATTAGTTCATTGCAGAGGTCCTTTTGATGCTTTCATTCATTACACTATCCTACTATTCCTAAAAAGCTTCTCATCTCATGGACATTTCAGGGTTCCGGAAGCTGGCAGATGGCTTCTTCTTTGTCAGCATTTTAGCTATCTCTGTCCTTTCAGAATCTCAAAACCAAAGTAAGCTACAGCTTCCTGTGGAATTTGAGCCTTTTCCTTTGACACCCGGTAACCACTGTCTGAGAAAATTCAGTAAATCCTTGTGGCAGCACTGTCCAAGTGTATTGGGTTGTTCTTCCCTCTCTGGATTTTCCACTCATGCAAACAGCTCTTGACTTTCAAATTCAAGCAGGATGCAGAAAAGGCATTTTTCAGGTCTGATATTGTGAACCACCTGTGTGCTTCAGTATGAGTAGTTAGCAATGTAAATTGCTTTTAATTGCTCTTAGAACTACTAATCTAGTAGACTTTCCATCAGCTTTCTTAACAGGCAAAATTGGGGTGTTGTACTTAGACTCACATTTCCTTAATAAACCATGTTTTAAGAATTTTTGTATGAGAGGTACCAACCCCATCTTATCTTCTAATTTTATAGGATATCGTTTCAGCAGTACTGGTACCGATCCTGGCTTTATATCTATCCTTATTGGCTCAGCTCTCTTTGATCTTCCAGGCACCTCCCTTGCCCATATGAAAGGCTTAGATTTCGAGTGAAATTCCCTTCTTTACCAGCTTGACTTTGTGTAACAATAATACTGTAGATCGGGCAAATTTAGATTCTGGTATCAATACTTCTACCTCCCCGTCTTTAAATTTTATTTCCAACTCTAAATGCAAAAACTGCCACGGAGTTATCTCTAGATCTATCTGTGTCCATGACAGAAGGACAGCAGGCCCACAGGCTCACCAGCCCAAAAAGGGGAGGGGAGGGGGGGGTGTTGATGGCTTACAGGTTGGTTCAGCCCGGTTCTGTGACTAATTGGGGCAGGGGACCCACAAACCCACAACCTGGAAAAGGGGAAAGGGAAAAGAGGAACGGTAGGGAGATGGGAGCTGGGCCTAAAACCAGAACAGTGCAATGATCAGAAGAGGAAAGTTATTTTACTAAACATGATATTGGAATGCAAAGTAACAACATATATAATTGGAACTGAGGCTAATAAATCAAATAAGCTGAGAGAGTGTCCGAAACCAAAGGCCTTAGTCCAAATTGAAGGCAAAATGGCTGGGGAGCACACCCACACACTGCCAGGCAGCGAGCAAGAGTGCGAGTCCCATGACTTGCCAGGAGCTTTATCTTCCCCTCTGAACACAAAGTCCTCTGGGGTATGTAGATATTCTCTTCTGAGAGCCAGGTATTCGGAAAATCGGTGATCCATGGAAGTGGAGCATTAACTCTTTAACTCCCAGTGCTTCACATGATGTTATGATGTGGAATACCGATAACAAAAATCATAAAACCATGACATTCCACCCCTTATTCCACATCACTACATCATGCTTCATATATACATATATACAAACAAACAATAACTAACATGCATTACATGCACACATATCTATGTACGTATATATACATGGAATTGCTGACTGCGCTCCCTCAACATCAAATTCCCTTGTGGTACACATAGAACATCCCCATCTTTCTGCATCACCCTCCAAGTGGACCGAGGTCCCCGAGAAAACACAGTTCTATGGAGAGGTTTGCCCTTCCCAGGGGCTGGAAAGACCCAAACTACTTTTCCCGACGTGCTCTTTACATGTACTACAGGGACCTTATCTCCCTCTACAGTATGTGGGGAGCTGGATTGGGTAGGACTATCACGACTGATAGATCCTCGAGTGTTGACCAACCAGGTGGCTTCTGCCAAATGCTTCTCCCAGTGCTTAAATGTTCCACCACCCACTGTTTTCAACATAGTTTTTAACAACCCGTTGTATCATTCAATTTTACCAGAAGCTGGTGCATGATAGGGAATATTGATAAATCCATTCAATGCCATGATCTTTGGCCCAAGTATTTACAAGGGAATTTTTGAAATGAGCCCCATGATCTGACTCAATTCTTTCTGGAGTGCCATGTCACCATAGGACTTGTTTCTTCAGACCTAATATGGTGTTTCTGGCGGTAGCATGGGGTACTGCGTATGTTTCAAGGCACCCAGTGGTTGCCTCCACCATGGTGAGCACATAATGCTTACCATTGCGGGTTCGTGGCAAGGTGATTTAGTCAACCTGCCACCCCTCCCCATATTTATACTTTTGCCATCGCCCTTCCACCGAGAGAGGTTTCATCCTCTTGGCTTGTTTAATTATGGCGCATGTGTCACAGTCACGAATAACCTGTGCAATAGCACCCATAGTTAAGTCCACCCCTCGGTCTCTAGCCCATTTATATGTTGCATCTCTTCCTTGACGGCCCGAGATCTCATGAGCCCACCGACCTGGGAATAATTCACCCTTGTTCTGCCAGTTGAAGCCTATCTGAGCTGCCTTAATCTTGGAGGCTTGATCTACCTGATGGTTATTTTGTTGTTCTCCAGTAGCCTGACTCTTGGGCACATGAGAATCTACATGATGTACCTTTACAACCATATTCTTTATTCGGACAACAATGTCTTCCACAGTTCAGCAGCCCAGGTTTACCCCTTTTTTGGCAGTTATTTTGCTCCCACTGCTGTAACCACCCCCATAAGGCATTTGCCACCATCCATGAGTCAATGTAAAGATAAAGCACTGGCCATCTCTCCCGTTCAGCAACATCTAAGGCCAGCTGGACAGCCTTTACCTCTGCAAATTGGCTTGATTCTCCTTTACCTTCAGCGGCCTGTGGAACTTGTTGTGTGAGGCTCCACTCAGGAGCTTTCCATCTGCGATGCTTCCCCACAATATGACACGATCCAACTGTCAACAGGGCATATTTCTTTTCATTTTCTGGTAATTCATTGTATGGTGGGACTTCTTTAGCATGCGATACCTCTTCTCCTGGTGATGTTCCAAACTTTTTACCTTCAGGCCAGTCCGTGATCTCTTCTACGATTCCTGGATGTCTGAAGTTCCCCATCCGCGCTCATTGTGTAATCAGTGCAGTCAACAACTCTTAACTCCCAGTGCTTTACGTGATGTTGTGATGTGGAATACTGATAACAAAAATCATACAACCATGTCACTGATGTAACTCATTGTTTCCCAATTTTAAACTTCAGAGGCTTAAAGAACAGTCTGGCTTCTGATTTCTCTGTCACACCAATAATCCTCTCAGTATCATAGCCTAATCCATGTTTCTTTGTATTTGAATCTGACTAAGTAGCTCCTGTTTGAACCAAACATTCTATTTCAGTTTCATCTTCCCCCAGCTTAATTTTAACCAGAGACTCTGCTGGGGGAGATTCCTCTGGTACCCTTAAATCCCTGGTTTCCATGGCTAACATGAGCATATTAGGTTTCCTAGATATCTGCCAATATGGACATTCTCGCTTCCAATGTATTGCCTGTCTGCGATTAGCACAGTTTCTCCCCTAGTTGGGATTTCTGCCCCTGGCTTGCCTTGAGTGCCCCAGGGAGGTTCCAGGGGAAGATCCCTGGTCAGCACCTGCCTCGACCAGTGCCTTTCAGCTGTCTTAGAACTGGTGTAGACCTTGGGAATCCTCCTCCCCAAGGTCTAACCACCTCTAAATCCTCCCCAGGACAGGAAAGGACTCTTGTCCTTTCCAGCGTTACATCCAAGCAAAACCCCTGCCATTACCTGACTCTCCACTTGGGTCCGTGTGGTCTAGTGAATCATTTATTTTTCTGTACTATCAAACAACATGTGCATTATAAATTCTATATCTTTCCTATCCAGTTCCTGAGTTTTAATCATCATTTCAAAAGCATTAGCTACCCGTTCAGGATCATCACGGTAGCTGCCAGCAGCTGCTTTCCAAATGTTTAAATCTGTAATTTAAAAGGGTACCTTAGCTACTACCGAACAACTGTCATTTCCAACTGCCTCAACAGGGCTTACAGCACAACCCTATGCTGTCTGTGAGTCCTCTCTGTTACTGACATTGTTCCTATAGTCCCTCTTTTGGACTCATTACCTGACCCTTCTACTCCAGGGAGTTGGGTTCCATGATTTTGAGGCCCCCTAGCCCTCTTGGGGCTACTAGCATCTCTAAATCCTCCTCCTGCTCATTCTTGTTTCGCTTGAAGCATCTCAGTCCAATACTACATGCTGAACAACACGTTTTTCACTCTCTTCCTTTCTCCCTCTCTCTCTTATCATTTTCTAGCATTAAAATCAGAGGGTCATCTGGGCCAAATTGATCCCACACTAATGCCATTCAGGATATTGCCTCATTATAAAAAACATATTGGCATTTAACACTTTATTACATTTGTTTTTCTTCTTTCGTTATCTGACACCGTCTACAATTCATCACCTTAGCTAGCTATTTTATCTGAGTCCTGGTGCTGTATGCTCCCACCAATTCTTTCCACGATCACAAATCTACCACTGCTGCTGGTTCCTAGTGCCTGCCTCAAAGGCATCCATCGTACTTAAATCATCCTCCTGTGCAACCCCACCAGGGGATCCAGCTATTTCTTTCCAATGACTTAAAACACAGCCCAAAATTGACTTTTTCAAAATTCCCTCACCCCTAGGTGATCCAATGCCCATTTTAACGACGCATGTGAGTTCTTTGTATAATAACAACACAAACAATCAGCATACAATAACAGCACAAACAATTAACAATCAAACAAGCGCACTCAATGACAATGACCGTGGTTATGCTTTACATTTACTTCTGAGGAGGGACTCTAACCCTGGGGAACTCTAACCTCTTTACCTGGATCCTTAGTCCTACCCTTCACAACTTTTGTTACGTCTAATGGGCAGGCAACCACAATACAGGGAGTCTCTAACCTCACGGGGGAATTTAACCCCTTTACCTTCTTAGCCCTACCCTGCGCAACTTTCGTTACATATGATGGGCAGGCAACAAAAATAATAATAAAAAAAGAATGCCTTGCCTCGCTCCAATTTATAGGAGGGAGAGGAGGTTCTTTTAGTATATGTATACCCGACGGCGGGACTAAGACACAGCAGGTCTAATGTTAGCCCGACCAGTTTATTAAAAATCCTAGTTGCTTAAGGAGATGGGGAAGGGAAGGCAAGCGATAGAAAAGAGCTAGGAAAGCAACGAGTCCTTGTAGAAAGCAAGAGAGAGATAGTCACCACCATAGGTCCAATGGGGTTCGTAGTTCAGACGTTGATCTTCAGTAGTGATGGGTCATCAGTGGTTGTTGTTCGGTTGACAACGGCGACCGTACAAACTTATTTATAAGTCCAAAGTGGTCGAGTCAGCTCTCTTTGGAATGACAGCTCAAATCCCAAGTGGTCGAGTCAGCTCTTTTTGGAGTAGCAGCTTCTGGCTTTGGGATCTCAGCAGAAATTCCTTTGTTCTCATCTTCCGGGCCTTGACAGCAGATAAGAGGGAGCAGGGAGGTGGCCACCTGCATCCTGTTTTTCACAGGATACGACGGTATCATTCCCCAATTCTCCCATACCAGGCTGGAGTTATTTGGTCACAAGCCAGATCTTCAGCCAGTAAACAGTCCTGAGCACTGTCTTCTGAAGGCAAACAGCTCCAAAGAAATGCTTTCAAATGTAAAATTGTCCACAAAGTGATGCTGACTGCTACACGGCAACACCCACCTCTCATCTCCTAGATAAGTCAGTCTTATCTCAAGAAATGCTTCAGAAAGCAAGCTTTAAGCCAAAAACAAAGAAGGGTTCAGACATGCCTTAATACTCAACTCATCAGGGACTCTTCAGACTGGGTCCTCTCGAGAATACCTTGGTGCCAGCTGAGGTTCCATGATCCCAGGAACCATCGAGGTGCAAGAGCTTCGTCCCATCTGGGTTGCCAAATTGATACTTAAATCGGACAATCAGGAAACTCTCTGACTCAAGTTAGAGTGTTAGAAAGCAGGCATTCTTTATTATCAGTGCAGGATGCATGGGGGTTAGCTCCTCCTGACATGTATGTCTTGCACAAAAGATCTTCAGCTTATATACATTATCTGTGTTACGTATGCAGAAGTTTTCCTGGAGGTATATTGCATATGCAGAAGTTTCCCGGAGGTATGTTACATATTCAGTAACTGATTCCAAGCAGAACCTCCTTTTTCCTTGGTACAAAGACTCAGCAGAACTTCCTTATCTCCTTGATCCAGAAACACAACTCTTTCTGTTATCTAAACAAATTGCAGGACTATCTATCAACAAACACTGGCGAGCTTAACAATATTGTTACAATTTGTATCATTACAGACAGGAAAATATCTAAAATCATAATTCCAATGTTTACAAGCAATTTTCCTCACCTGTGAATCTTAAAGAGCTTAATAGGGAGCCAATCCAGGATCCAAGAGATCATGTAAACTCTTCAAAAGGGTAGATAGCAGCAGGACATGGGGGAATGGTTTTAAGTTGAGAGAGGGAAGATTTAGGTTGGATGTTAGGGGGAAATTCTTTACAAGGAGAGTGGTGAGATCCTGGAACAGGCTGCCTAGAGAGGTTGTGGATGCCCCGTCCCTAGAGGTGTTCAAGGCCAGGTTG
>PPHD01023075.1:0-12596 GCA_002909625.1 Bambusicola thoracicus | reverse complement strand
TTTTGGTTACAGTTGACTAACAGGTTCTGAATTATTGCAGAAAGATGAATTGACTTACATGCCTACAAGCATTACTATGTTCATTCTTTCTTCTAAAGATTAGGCTGCAATTTTAATCACCAGTTAATTTTAATTTAGGATCAAAAGCATTGAAATATTCAACTGTGACTGTATATTTATCACTGTAACTCTTTTGGGGTTGGATTTCTTTCAAGTTGCAACTTAATCTGAATTTCTGGAGGTTAGAATGTTTGTTTTTGGTATAAAGTCGGATTTTTTTTTTAGTTGTCAACAGTTATACAAGTTTCTACATGTTAAAAAAAATTCAAGAGTAAGAAACAAAAGGATTTAGTGAGGTTTTCAGGACTGATCCTGATTTTTTTTTAGAAAGTGATTCCTATTAACTGTAAGTTTGTATGGTAATCTTGTGTCATCATGAAATTCTCCCTTGCCCGAACTTTTTAAGGAAGAAAAAAATCAGTTTTTGCAAGGAACTGGATCTTTTAGCAGTTTAATTGCAGTTGTACATTATGGTTGCTTGATGGCAGCATCAAGGCTGTAGCATGTTGGGTTATATAACATGAAATAGGGTACTGGGATGTGATACAGAAAAATAGAAATTTAAGAAGAGTAACATAGGTTGCATTGTATTGCAAAATTGGTGGCATTGCAGGGGGATTGCTGGCTGGTATTAACAGCTCAACTTCAGTTAAGGTGAAATAGTTACAAATATATAGTATTGATCTCTTTTCTTTTTAAATCTTAACTAAAAATAGGTTAAAGTATTTCTGAAGAGGAGTAAAGTAAAATACAGGTAGTCTGCTATTATTAAGTAATGTATACTCGGAAACATCTCTCATGTTTCAAAACCAAGAATTGAACCTCGCTGAGAATATGTTGTCCTGGTGAAGATACCCTTCTGGTGTAACTGAATTAAAAGCTGCTCAGAAGTGCTGTTCTAAAATACTAGCTAAGTAAGGTTTGTAAGTAGCTTGCTGTAGAAATCTTTGAACGCATCATCTGTGTTGTTCTGCCTTCAGTATTACACTGATGATAGTCTTGTTCCACGGAGCCTTCCATGTAAATGGAGCTAACGGCCCAGGTGGAGGGCAAGGTTGTCGCTGTAGAATTTTATGATTGTAAATGTGTGGCAACAAAAGGCACAAAAGGTGGCTATGCCACCAGATTTCTGTATTCTATTGGGCCAAATAAGAATTGATTTCTTTATGGTGCAAAATAAGTATTGTTATATAAGTAGAATGTAAATAAATGTGCAATGGATAAGTAATTTGGGCTTTTTTATGAGGTGCAATTGATTTCTTTGCATTACAAGAATGTAATTTTTATACAATAAAGATATGTACATTCTTACTGAAAAAAAAGTATTGTAGGAACCTAAATCAATATGTAAATGGTTTGCTGATCCTAATATGTTTATATCTTTTATTGCTATCATTAAATATGTACTTAAAAATAAAATACTATGACCTTGAATTAATAAGGAATTCACACACACACACACAAAAAGACATCTGGGGCTGTTAATAAACTGGAAAATAGGACAGAAGCAAGATACTGATGTAACTTCAGAAAAGAGCAGTAGCATTAATCTAAAAATGCAAAGCATTGATCTGGATGATAGTAAAAATGTACTGTATTCCCATTTTGTGGTGAAAAACGTTTCTTCAACTATCTTAATATATTAAGACATTTTATGCAAGGAAGTTAAACTTTTAAAAATTCTTGTTGTAATAATTCCCACTGAACAAGTACAAAATAACATCTTGAATCATTTGGGACAAAGAACTGCAAACCTGTATTTCATTTGGTAGTACTTCTCATATAGTATCAACAGAAATGAACAAAGCTTGGAGAAATACTTTCAACTTCATATTCACTAATAGTCCTTATATTATGTAGAGGTGGTCTTGGTCTGGATATCCTGAAAAAATGCAGAAGACCAACAATCTCTATGCTGAATTTGAGTAAAAAAATAATCCAATGTTGATAAAAAGATAAAGTCAAATGCTATATTAGGATGTGCGCGTGGAAGTACATCCTGGAAGGCATGTGAACTAGTACTTACTAGCAGTGGTACACAGAGCAATCTTCATATAGAGTTTTGTGTCACATTTGGAGCATTTCAAGTTGACATTATGCAGAGAAATCAAAGATGGTTTAGAAGAAAATAATGAGATTGAGTGTTTGCTGCTAGACAAAAAGAAAAATGGTTCATCTGTGTTAGTTCAATTAAAGAGCAAAGGGAGACTTATTGGAGCAGTGTTTACCTGTGTAGAAGGTTGCTGAGGAGAGACAAGGAATGATGTGATTTCTAGATCCTTTTATAATTAAGTGGGGGGGAAGGAGAAACTTTAGCCTAACAGTGATCTGTGTGAATGTTGTGAGAGCTGTTGGAGACAGGTTGGACTGGATGATCTTCTAGGTCTTTTCTAACCTTGGGGATTCTACAATTTTATGTTACGTTTATGTCAGTTTTTCTGAATCTGTGAATATTGGCAACAATTTTTACTAAGCACTCTTAAGCTTAAGATCTTGTTTAGTATCTATGCTATACTATTTAAGTATGAAACTGTCCCCCACCCCTTCAGGAATGTGTCTCTTCTGTAAGGAGAGCGAAGCATGAGTAGAGTATGCATATACAGGGAAATGACATTCTACTTAAATGATACTAAAAAAATCAACAAAAAAATGAATACAATTTCTGTGTGGTCTGTAAGTTCTTAAAGATTCACAATACTTTCTCAGTTGTGATGACACGCCTAAAAGAAAGTGGATGCTATGGATAAAAAGAGAATGCATAATAATGTGTGCCTGAATAACTAAAGTTTACTGAAATCATAAGTGTTTCCCATTAATTGAATATAAGTCCTCAATAGGTAAGTGAACTAACTGAAAAATAATGCAGTCCCCTTTAGAATGTTTTGTACATACACTATTATGACATTACCTGAGTTTTGTTTTAGATAGTAGTAGTGATTTTTTTCCCCCTAAGCTGACAACTTTCATTTTCTGATGTTATTGTGAAATAAATGTGGTTTTCAGCTATGTTTGGTATCCGTTGCTTCCAATTTTTTTTAACCTCACTAACTGTTAAGTTGTTTTCATAGAATAAATCAGAAAATCCTATGTATCAATTGGCCATACACTGTAAGTTTCATACTGTATGTAATGTTGATAGCTTCTTGCACAAGAATCACATAGAAAAGTTACTGGATCTTGAGGAGCTTCTTTTGCCTTGGGCAAAATACCAAAGCTGCTTAATCATTTCAGTTCTGGGAACTGAATCACCTGTGGTTTTAGATCTGTTTGAAGAGGCGGCTTACACTGGAGACTTTCTTAGTTCATATATAGGCAAAGCTCCAGTTTATACCTTCACAGAGTAGGCATAAATTTCCTTATATTGACAGGAAGTCTTTCCTTATGTACATGCTAAGTTTTTTGAGAGCTGCTAACTCATGTTTCATACAGATTTTAAAATATTTACATATTTTTACATATTCTAAACTATCAATGGAATAAAAAAGTTAAATGAATATACAAGATTAACAAGTATATCCAATTATGTTCCAAACTAATGTTACAGCTTAACAATTGAAAAGATTTGTCTGATCATACTCCAGTTAAGAAGTTGTTCATTATTACCTTTTGTTTATTGAAACTTTATTTTTTGTTATGTTGTAGTTTGGATAAAATATCTCCTGACTCCTATCAAGCTAAAAATCTACTTGTATTTTCACCTAGGAGAAGGGTCTAATAACAGTTTACTTTTCAAATTCATTTTACACTAAAATCTACTCCCTGTATTCCTCTCTCCACCTCCCTCTGTGAATGTTTGATGCTTGTTGGACTCAGTGTGCTGGAATCCTGATGTTTGCTTTACAGTTAAGAAAACAGAGAGCTAATGAGTTTACAGTGATGATTAATGGTTATTCAACAGATGAGCATGGTGAGGGATAAAACTTTCTCTTCTAATAAGGCCATCTTCCACATCTTATGGAACCACCTACTAGAGCAGCATGCTATTCACTTAATATTACTGCAAGGATTGATTTTTGAATGTACTCTTATCTGGTACTGTTGGTACATAGTATTTCCCAGTGGGTGATTTGCAGCATTTAGGTTTTTTGTGGGTTTCCTGTTAGTAGAGTTACATCAGAAATTAAATTGATTGGTTCTCTTTGTCATATCCAGAAAATAAATAAATAGATTCTAAGAGTAAAAGATCCACTTATCTTCAGAAGTTATTAAGTAGAAATTACTTCTTTCTTTTTTTAACTTTACATTTTACTTTTTAACATTTTAGTATTCCTGTATGCTTCTGGGTTGTGGTGTGAGTTTGCTTTACTGCAGCTGGCTATTAAAAAATTCCTGGTGAATCCTGGCATGTGGTAACATTATCTGCAGTTTTCACCTCACAGTAACTCAAAGTCATAATGCTTCTCACTATAAGGTATATTTTCTTTTTTCTCTATAGCAAATTTCTTCTCCAGTTTTTCCATTGCAGTACTTTTGATACTAGCTCACTAGAGTTGATGAATGGTTGGATTTGCATCAGTAATTTGTTCTTAAGTAGCTGCTTTTTTTTGTGATGCCATCACCTTCACATGAATTTGTCAGAATTAGTTAAGTCATAACTATCTCCTCTGGTGATCATTATAAAATCCCTTACATTGTAGCCTGTGTGAATGAAGCTCTCTGTGAAAAGTTCCTTTTTATGGTATGATCAGATTATATTTTTTTATGAAGTGTGAATACCTATAGAATTTTGCAACTGGTAATTATTTCCTTTAAGACTTTTGTTTTTCTAGTTAGTATCAGGTATCTTATTTTAAAATTACCTTGAATATTGGGTTCTTTATTTCTCTGGGCAGAAAAGGTAATGAATTTCTCATAAGGTGTTCTCTTTCATGGTTTTCAGGATATTTCAGGCTGTCCAAAGAAAAATAATAGAAGCTTTTTATGTTTTGTTTTGAAATGGGAAAAGACAACATTAAAGTTGGTGTGTATGTATATATTAGGGAGTGTGAGAGATAGACTAACAAGACTAATGATTACCTGAAATACTTGTCTTTGCTTTTGAAGCTTGACCCTTTTGCTCATCAATCAGTCAGCAGTGGCAGGTAGTGACCATTAGGTGGATTCATTAACACCCTGCAGCCTTCTTGTACAGGGTGACCCACATCTGTCTTCATTAGTAGTTTTCTAGTTGCCAGTAGTGAACAGATGGGTCATTATAGCCTACATTGCCCTCTGGGCATACCTGGAGGACGGGCAAAGTCGACATTCTGTACAGGACACAGATACACAGTTACTTAGTAGAAATTGACCAAAATATTTATAAGAAGTCTAATAGTATCAGACTCTTTCCTCAGACTAGTATAAACTAGTTAGTTATTTCTTGTGAAGTCTTTGTTTAATGGTTTGGGCTATTTCAGGCTGTGCAAAGAAAAATAATAGTTAATACTTAGTGGTTTTATTTTAATATTTATTTTTGATACTAGCTCTAAGAATGTGAAAGTGTCTAAAACAGAGACTTGAGTTCTTTACCATCATTAAAAAAAAAAAGTGTAACTTATTGCAATGCTAAGTGTCAATCAGTATTTTCATCCGAATTCTAGGCGCAAACTTCACCATCTTTTTTTTTCTTTTTACAACCAGGCTATATCCTATAGTAATTAGATGAAACTTTTTTTTTTTTAAAGAACTCAGTTAAGGCAGAAGGCATAATTGTTGCCTGGAGAAGAAAGTGAAAGCTTTGTTTCCTTATTGCCATCAGCACTGCTGGAGTTAAATCATAGAGTTAAATCATAGAATGGCCTGGGTTGAAAAGAACCTCAAAGATCATCTAGTTTCAACCCCTTTGCCACAGCCAGAGTTGCCAACCACTAGACCAGGCTGCCCAGAGCCGCATCATGGTTAAAAACATCTTTGATAGAACACACTGTATGAATTATTCACCAAAGATTGCCTTTGTTCAAAAGTTTGTAATAGTTATGTGTGTTTTTTCAGGGTTAGCAGTGTTACAACTGTTACTTCACTTTGGAGTTTTGGGGAAAAAAAGACTTATTTTAAGACAGAACTCTCATAAACGTGAGGCAAACTAATTTCAGTTAGCCTGATTATGGCACTAGATTTGTACCTGACACATTCTCTGAAATGGAAAAGTGACTTGATTTACTAGTAAAGAAAAAATCTCCTTTCCCCTTCAAGGTGTTAGTAAATTCCTTACAATCCCCAAGCTTTTATTCTCACTTCCCCTACCATCCTACTATTTTAGTGACAGCGATGGTGATGTCAGCAGCAACTTTTATCACATAAAGTTAATCGGGACCAATATTTACCATTGTCCAGATGTTATTCTTCATTGATTTTCTTGCTGCATGGTGGTCTGTATATCTTTTCCTTATAAAGGAATGAGACATACAAATTAAATTGTTGAATCTCCAGAAGAGCTGACCATAAAAAAAAAAAAGATCTTTGAGTGACTTCGAAAGAAATACTATCTGTATTAATTTCGGAAACAGTATTTTTTGGATGGTATTTTCTTCAATGAGCAAAGAATAGCCTTTATTTAAGCATCATTATTATAAATGGATTTTTTTTTCTTTTCTTAATAATTAAGCTGTTGCCCACTGGAAAGTTGTTTGCCATAGTTAAAACTTAAGAATATTGTTTCCCTTTTCGTAAGTTGGAACAGGTTCTGATTTTGTCCAGCTTTTCTTTCCTAATTCATGGTTAAATGATTTCTTTTACTAAACTTCTGTGAAACTTTATTTCTGGAAGATAGTGTATAGATACAAATTTTGATTTAAGTGATAGGACTTTTGAAGTACTATTTAAAAGCAAATGTGTTTTGTAATTCACATCAAACTATCACTCTTTGCTTGTGCCTATCTAAGTAACAAACAAACTGTTCTCATTAGGAAGATGTGACCTTATCTCCTGGAAAGATTATATCTCATGTCAGAAGAACAGTCTATGCAGTTTATATTTAAAAGATAAATAATTGTGCCATCTTCGGTGGTAAATTCCAGAGCAACTTTTACTATCAGAATAGTTTTTAGATACTTGGTGAAGATTATCATTAGTGAAGTTGTCAGAAGTAATACACTTAGGCATGATAGAACTAACTTCTCAAGTTGTACGTACAACAGATGAATTGGGCAGCAAATGGAATACATGCTTTGTACATGCAGTACTGATAGTTTATGACAGTTAATTCTGTTTGGCACATAAAGGGAACTTTAATAGTTTGTCTCTTGAAAAGTGCAATATCTCACTGCTGATGCTGTATTTTTATTTTTTTTTCTGTTTTGATAGGCTTATATTTTGTTGAGCATGAAAAAAGGGTGGATGGGATTTATTGCCATAGCCTAAGGAAACACTAAAATTTACTTATCTTCTCTGTTTTTGAGAAATATCTGCTATCTTTAACATGTTCTATATTTATTTATGATCTCAGATTACCCAACAGTAAAGATCACATTTTGTACCTATCTTGGATATTTGCATATATTCACATTGTTTACAGAGGCCATTAGAATGAGTGATTTAAGTTTGTCCAGGTAACCCTAAAAATACCCTTGTGGTTTACTGTACAGTCTTCAACTATATGAAGACACTGTTTTCTTCAGGATCTTGCCTTAGGGTATACACAACATAGCGTTCACTCAATGAGGAGTAGTTATTCCTCTGTCCTATGTTCCTCATCCTATATGTAGGTAATGTACTATATTTCTTTGAAATCCAATCATGTTCATTTTCACTGCTACCATCCTCTATTCTTTTTGCCTTACACTCGTTTCATTCTTTCACACATCCTTTCTGTCTCTCTCATCTTTGGTTCCCTCATTCAAAATGATTTTTTTTTTAACGCTTGGCTTTCCTGATGTAGACGAAAACTACCTGAATCACTTTCATTCTGATGTGAATATTTGAAAATGGATATGAATTTTGAAATGTCTCTGTTAAAATCACTGACTCTGTTATGATGTGTTTTCCTAATGTGTTGACAAAACACACACTTCTAAATTTAGCACTTGAAAATGGAGTATGATAACTCATATGATGGAACAGTTAATATTTTTAGGAGCTTCATAATGGTGTATTCAAATGCAGTTAAAGAAGAAAGAAACTGCATATTCTTTTAAGATATTTGTATTTGACAACAGCTAACACTGACTTCAAAAGTCATCTTGATACATTTCTGTTAATTATGGTTGATATCTGTGAAACATTTTTTGTGCACTTAAGAATTAGCAACAGGAATCTGTTTTTTTTTTAAGGCTACATTTTGCTCTTATTTTCAAATAATCACTGAATATTATATTTGGAAATTTGAAGGTAAATTAAGTGCTTTGTATTGACCTCTGAGGGAATCTGAAGTACACTGATTTTAACAGTGAAACTGTAATGAATATAGTTAATAAAACTAAGAACTACTCATTAATTAACTTCTTATTACCTCTTGAATGGTAGATGCTGGTGATTTTCCAACCTGTCTGGTTACTCAGCACCACGAAGTCATTCTCTCACTCCCTCTCCTTTGCAGTGGGATGTGGGAAAGAATAAAAAAAAAAAAACTCAGTAGAACTCATGAGTTGAAATAGAACTATTTACTAATATAAAGGAAAGGAAAAGGATAATAACTATGAAAAATATGTATATTTAAGTGATGCACAAGCAATTGCTCACCACACCCTGACTAATGCCCAACTAGTTCCTGAGCAGAGGAAGAGAGAGAGGATGAACACTCACAGTCTTCAAAACTCCGTCTGCATGATGTCCTGTGGAATGGACTATCCCTTTGGCCAGTTTAAGTCAGATGCCCTAATCCTCACAGCTCCTTGGATCCTTTGCTGAGAATGGCCTTGGCTCTGTGCGGCTCTGCTTATCAGCAAATATAAACATTGGTGTGTTATCAACATTGTTTTTCTCCAAGAACCAAGACATGGCATCATATCAGACACTCTGAAGAAAACAGTTTGTCTCAGCTGAAACAAAGACAGGTGTTTATTTGAATGTGGGTTGTATAATCAATTTTAGTTACCTTGTATATTAATACTTGTCAAATTGTACAAGTATTGCTCCTAGAATGTTCTGGAAAAGGTACGTCATTTGAATGCTATTTGCTGCTGTTTAACCTGATGAAATACATTCTTTCAGAGATTTTCTTATAATGGCGCTTGTATGCTCAGCTGTCATGTTTATGTTTGATCTGCCGTTTATCAGTATCTCCTTCAAGTACTCTTCAGAGTACTTGTTTATGCTGTTTTTCAATGCATGCTTATTTCCCTTCTTTTTTTGTGAAGAAATATTCTCTGGTTGCTGGTTTTTTTTTTTTTTGGTGTGTGTATTTCATTGATTCAAGTCATACATTATGCTTTAATCTCTTATTCAGACATTCTTTTCTGTAAATGAGGAAAATTATTTATCTTCCTGAGAATTCTCTTACATCTGTTTAAAACTGTTCTTCAGTTTATATACTATACTCACAGAAACATGATCTCGATCTGCACAAGGACAGTCTGTTTCAGTTCACTTTCTTTATACATTAGGTTTGTGTCATAGTACACATTTGATAGACTAGATCACATTTCCTACCAGTGACTGGACCAGCTGTTCTAGATTGGACAACTTCTCAAACTGTTCAGGCCTCTGTCCTCAGACTTATCTATTCTTTGTACTGTTCTAATGGGATAGTCAGGTGGAATTCATGTTGTCTTATAATCTTTTCTTGATTCAAACTGTAACTACCTTCAGTGTTCAGTTCCTTCCTAGACTCAGAATTATTTTCTTCTCAAGCAAGCTTCCAAATGATCTCCTATGATGTGAAGTTTCATAAATCCCCTTTTAGACTGAGAAAGCAAGAATTATCAACACATTTTGTTACATTTGCAATATGTCATTGTAAGTAAAATTGTTAATAAAATGTAATTAAGTATTAGTATAATTTTACTGATAAATTAATGCTGCTTTGCAGATCGTTTAGTATGGCTGCTCCATCTTTTCATTGGGTTGCATTCAGCTGATAGTGGGTGACTTTCTGAGACAGCTGTTTATTTGCTGCAAGTGCTGCATGTTGTTCTCTCTCATGAGCTCACAAGCTTGAGAAATTTATGAAAAATTTTTGGCACTCAGCAATTGCTGGAGCGAAACTGGTGTTAGTGTTGCATCAAGTTGTTATTGTGGGGAGTACTGTATGATACAGCATTTAGAATGACATAAAATTACAGGTCAATAAAAATCTTTCTTAAACGTGAGGAAATAATCTGATGTTAACACAGTTTTGAAGCCATACTTCTAAAGCCAAGTTACCTGTATAGATCCCCGCGGAGTCTGATGAAGTTTCTTTGTGAAACTTCATTGCATAAAAAATCCTAATAAGAGTAGGATATCTAAAATTATGCCATAATTTGTGTCAAAGCATCTCATAGACTGGAATATTGGAATCCACAAAAAATCTGTGAGATGTAACACTAATGCAGAAAACTTTTGTATTCTAAATGTGGTCTGGCTTGGGAGGAAGAAAGTTTTGATCAATCTTTCTTTTAAGATTTTTGGATTTGTATTCCCAGTTGCTAGAGTGAGTCTCTGAAGACTATAGGTAGATCTTGTGGTGTTTTGGAATATGGGAGATAGGAAATCAGTATTAATCTGCTTTAAACGCTTTCACATTGCACTAAGTGCATCTTAGTTTCTCCCCATCTAAGTAGAGCTAGTTAAACTACATCATCTGCTCATCACGGGGTATGTTCAGTTGGACCTACATGCCATGGCTCCTATTGTCACTCTTACTGCACTCAAAGTCAAAATCTTGTAATGCAGCACTGGCTATACTTGCATTAATATTGGAGAAGCATGAGAAATTTTCTTACTATCAAGAGACTAAGTTTGACATTTAACATACACTTTTTAAGGTCCTGAAAAATTGTTTTGATGTGGTGGCTTAATAATAATTGGAACTTGGGCTTTATGCACGTGTCTGAATACTTTATGCAATTCTTATTTGATCAGTAGGAAATGTTCCATTAACAAACATCTTGAAATGCCACTGATAAGCGATTGTGTGTTTGAAGGTATTTTGAACCTTGGCTTCTTCAGAGTACAAACCTCCTTGCTTTGCTTCGTCAGTGTGGGGAAAAATGCTTAGAACTGTGCAGTTTAACTTAATCCTGTGCACAGTGAATCTTAATTTGTCTAGTACAAATAGACATAGTGTATGTAAATAGTAGGTAGTTCATGTGGTGGTTTTTTTGGAGGAGGGAGATCAGGATTTTATTTTGGTATATTAGCTAATGCTTAAGGGCAACTGATTTGACAACAATTAAAGCTTTAAAAATGCTTTTGCAGTCAGCAAAACTCTAACAGAATTTTTGAAATAAGCTTAGTGCAGTTTGCTTTTGTTTATATTTGCATGCATAAACCTTTTAGCAACAGTTCAGCAGTTCGTGGCGTTCACGATGTCTTGAGCTGCTTTAAATTTCATAGTATAGAAAATACAAATGGCTGGAAGTATTGTAGAAGTCATTAATACCAAAACTGTTATTTGGTAGTTCCTAGAGCGGAAACATGCAGAAGTTCAATTTCTTGTTCTGTCAATGTAATGCATTTTAGAAACAATCCCTTTGGAGAAAAAATGCCTTAAAGGACAACAAAATGGTAGAGATGTACAAGCAAACTAACAACACCATTAAGTGAATGTCATTGTAGCATGGAACATAATTTTCACAGTAGGAAGTATTTATGCTGTAGGGAAAAGTAGTTTTCACAAAACACTGTGATATTTATAATGTCCAGTATATCTTGAGAGGTTTTTAGAACCTATGGTATTTTGTCAAATCAGAAGATGCAATATTTGTTGTTTTAGTTGCCACAGTAAATTCCATCCCTTAAAAATAAGAAAAATGTATTGATTTTGGTGGCTGATGAGATAATTTCAAATCTTTGTATGTGCTTATACTTCATATCATTCCATATTTACCTTTATTATTTTCCCTTTTTTCTTTTTTATAAAAATATTGTTCCATATTTCTCATATGTAATCTTTCAAGAAATAAGGTATTTTAAACTATACAAACTTATTGTAATTTTGTGAAGACTGCTTGACCTTTATAATGATAAAAAGCATTATCTTGAAAATTTTATTGATCAGATCAAGAACAATTATGTTACTTAACTGCATAAATTTCAATGTCTTTTTTGTTTAAGCTTAGATTTTTAAAAAATATATTCTGAAAAAAAAAAAAAAAGGCCCTTGGAAATTATATGGTTCTTAGAGTTTTGTGTAATTCAAACTTTTTTTATACTCTTATGGTATCTTGTTTCCTAGCTGAAATTTTCCATTCTTTGTTTCTACCTACAACTTCACTATTGTTATTGAGAAATGACAAAAGACTGACATCTCTTTAAAAATTAGGTAAATAAGTTTACCATTTTAAAGTAAGGATAATTTTGACACATTGATAACTTCAAAAATAGATGAATATTAGCTCTTCAAGGCTTCCTGTTTAGACAGACTTTACTAATTGTTTGACTTACTGTATTCTAACATTCTAAATGTTACTGTTTATTAA
>PPHD01023074.1:0-12597 GCA_002909625.1 Bambusicola thoracicus | reverse complement strand
GTTCTACTTCTAAGACTTCTTGAGCTCAGAGAAATCATCATCACCAAAAAGAGTAAAAAAGTCTCTCATCACCGTTCGTCTTGGTCTTATTTAACAGTATTAGTAGCACACATTAAAACTTCTAAGCCATATGAAAGAAATAGCAAATAGGCACCAGCTGACCTGTAGTGTTTTAGGGTCATATTTTCAATATCATTCAACATGGAGTCATGTCACCTTTTCAAATGTATGAGTGATCATTATTAAAGTAAGCTTAATTCTATAAATCATCAACCTCTGATGACAGAGTATACTGTCCACTAAGTAATTGGCACAAAGTTATGACATTTTCTCCAAAATTAAGATGTATTTCAGGATAATATTATGACAGTATACAAAACCACTGTGGAAGTCCAAGGCACCAGTGAATACTATTTATGTGGAGACAGCCTAATCACAGCGAATACAACTTCTACCTTCTCACATGTTATAATGCTGAAAAATATATGGCATAGAAGTACTTGTTGAATGCTGCAATGGAAGAGGTACAGTACTAATTAAAAGCAGTTCTACCAGAGGCCTATTTGCACCTTTTTTTATATGGTCAGCTCGACTGGAAGTTCTCCAGCTCTTTTTCTGAACGGCCAGCTAGAAGCTGCCATCTTACAACTCACAAAGACACACTGGCTTTACTATGGCACTGGTGCAAAACAGTATCTTCCTAAAACTTGGATGCACTCCATGTTTATTCACAGTCCAAACCTTGGCCATGACTTTAAGTCTCAAAAACCCTGCTCTGCAACATCAAGACTGGCACCTCAGTGACACATACAAACAGGGAAGTATTGCTATGTCTACCAGAAAGGAACAACTCTACTGTGTCTGAAAGAAATGAAAGAAGAGATGCCATAAAAAACATGATACCTCTGGTTGTGGACTGGAAAGGTAACGTGGTGCAGACTTCTGATGAGGTCAGGATGCTCAATGCAGGCCTGTGACACGAAAGCACACTTTGTAGGCCTCAAAGCTGGCTGCTCACATCTTCCAGTGCTGCTGTGACTACGTGAATTGGTAGAAGGAGGTGTAGTAAAATACCCCAGACCTCCATTGACAAACCAGGGTAGGGAGGCAACCCCAGACCCCGCTGCAGATGCACACCCTGAGAGAGGAGGTTATTTCTTCTGGTTCCAAATTCTTGTAGTTTCAAGTACGGACCATCAGCTGAGGCATATCCTTTCCTGTCTGGCCTGACACAACTCACAGAGCATGATCAAGTGAAGAAACTCAACTTTCTGTAGAACTTGCTCGTGACTTAATATAAGTTCCTTAGCTTAATTTTGTAGTATTCTTTTGGGCCTTCAGATAATCAACGAGCAACTGGCAAATATTAAAAAAAAACCACCTTCCTGTAGGTTAGTGGATGTATGTTTCTCACCATCCAATTAAAAACCACTCCACACTTGTCCATCTGTTTTGTTACCCATATGCATTTGATATCTGAGCAAGCACAGGAGTTGAAGACAGTGACCATACTGTACTTCTGAATGTGTATCCATAGTTTAACAGTGGTGCCTGTAAAATGAGACAGTGGCTTCTAAATGAGCATTTCAGCAGGTGACAATCTCCCTTCTGAACAATCATCATTTCACGGCACCGAAGAGCTTTCTGAATTTGATTGCTTGGCTTTTGAATTCTGACATTTTCCACACAACTTTAAGATTGCAACTACCCTTGTTGCTATATAATGTGCTTAAAATTATACTCCTCGGAAGAAGTCATACCAAACCAGCTTATTACGTGTCATCACCATAGTCAGCATGTCATTCCTACCTCTATAAATGTCCTCCGTGAGACCACATATAAATTGGTCACATTCCTCAGAACAATTACTTCTGGGTAGCTGAAGTAAGAAACAAACCGTATTTAACATTTTGTAGACTACTCAAATCCACACCCAGCACAAAATGACCCTCTAGCACTGCTGAATTTTCACCCTAGATGTTCTGTTATTTTCAATTTTACATTTTCTTCAGCAAGTACAACACAACCTTTATGTCAGCTTCATCAGCTCCTGCACTTGCAAAATAGTATTCTTCTTAAGTGCTAAAGCTGGAGGCCAATGGCACCTCCCAGCTCCCAAGTACTCAGGCTGCACAACTATATTCAATCCTCTTTCCTATCTAGTTCCCCTTAGATGGAATATCAAGAGCATGCAGGGAGCTACAGGACACTCAGAGTGACTCTCCAAGCTATAGCACTGAAGGAGCAGGAGTATGAGGCACACCACGAAGCTCTGACTGTGTGTCTTAACACCAGCAAAAACTCCATGTCTGAACAAAGTCTTTCTCACTAACTGCAATATAGAGTAAATCTTTGCACTTGGTCCTTCTTATCTGCTTCAATGGTCTTTCCAAAGAGAAAATATACTCATCTACAACCTTCTACATGCCTGTCTACAGACATTTATGGGCTGCTCCAGTGGAGATATGGTCCATGGCTGTCTGCCCTCCAACTCTTCTTTTCCACTCCTGTGCTCAACCCCCTCAGCCCCCGAGCTCCAACACTGAAGAACAGCTTCCCACTGCTTTGCTGATAGGAGTTGAGAAGGGTGTGAAAATAAAGATGAGGGAAAGGCTGTGCTTTTCTTGCAACAAGAGTGGTTTCTGCCACAATCCATCCATCTTCCCCCTCTGTCAGCCAAGCGCTTCGAGAAATATTCCCATGCTCCATTAAGCCAGATAGAATCAGCCTAGAATTGACCCACTAATGCAAAGAAATCATATTACTCTAAAAGGTACAATTTGTTACAGGATTGCATGCAAGCCCGTAAACTGTCCAATATGAGAAGAGTTATCTCCTAGCTAAGCAGCTGTGTCCACTTGCTGAGTGGGATCCAGTGAGACTATGGAACAGTGAGCACAGGAGAACTAAGTGCCATTAGAAGACACCAACAGCTCACAGTGTGTCCATACATGCTGTGACACCAGGGCATGCTGTATGGATGCATGCACCCTTTGTTTCTCCTGGGCTTCTATAGCAAAAGGTATCTACCTCTCGCCTTTCACTATATAATGCAATTAGCCAAAAGGTCCCACTTAGCGTTCTAAAAGATACCACCACAATAAAAACTTCCTGTGCTTAGCAATGGACATCAACCAGAATGTTATAGATGAGATCCCCATAACCCAAATACATTTGATTCACCTCTAATGCTTGCATCCAGCCCTGCCTGTCAGGGTGTTAAGCAGCCACCACTCACATCCTGCTTTAGTCTCCCTTTACATTTGCATTGCTCTTCTCCATAGAATGTGGAAACGAGACCGAAGCGAAGCATGTGTGAGGATGCTGCAGCTTGGGGCTGTATCAAATGCCAGCTCACTCTTTTAGCTGCACAGCAATAATGGAAAGGAAGCTAGCAACTGAAACACTTCACTAGTATTTCACTTTTAGCTAGCATTTCACTATTAACTAGTGTGAGTATAAACACTAATTTATATAAACACTAGTTTGCATTCACTCAAATGGCTTTGCTTTCAGGAAAACGGGACAATGCTGAGAGCTGAGCAACAATACGGTTCCAGCTTTAATTCAGTTATCCATAGAACTTTCAAAGTAATTACTGTCATGTGGAAAGGAGACAAATCAAGAGAAGTTTCTCAAGAAAATGAAGAAAAATAAACCTGGATACAAGACCAAATAATTTCATCATTGGTCCAGCTCTATAGAAATACAAACATCATTTAGAAACAAACAGCATGGTTAGCAAAGCCTTTGTGAGGTGGTAAATTGTCTTAACCTCTCAGACAGTAATTTATCAACTGCCCTTTATGTAATTTAACCTCTCATCTCTGAGTACGTTGTAACCAACAATAACTACACTGTCAGGACACGCCACTTTTTTTTAAGGTCCATATAAGCACCTGAGTTTAATCCAACATTAGTTATTTGAACCTTAACAAGACTTGTCAGCAGCAGCAACTCATCCAATGAAAGTGATAACTTATTTAACCAGGGAAAAAAACAACAACAGCAACAAGACACAACCAAAGCAAAACTCCCAGCATTGGCAATGCCCATTTCAGCATGAGGGCCGCAAACAGCTACGCTCAAGCTGCAGAAACCATCAATAAACGAATTCCTACCAGCAACTGACAGCCATTTCAGCATTTTTACTTATTTAGAGAATATATGTCTTCAGTCAGCCATACCAGACTGACAGTTTTTCCTCTTCCAACTAATTCTCGCATCTTATCTTCGCGTGGATAGAAAGATGCAAACATCAGAAAGGCTGATTTATAAAAACATGATCATCTTTCACATCTGCTAAGTTTAGTGCTTGCTATTAGCTCCAGAAATAGCTTCTCTGCAGAAAATACTTGCTATCTCACGGGTACCTGCTGCAATCCCACATGTATTTTCATTCAGTTTCCTCACTTCTAAACAAACCTAAGTTGTTCCAGCAAGATAAAAACTATCTTTCCTCCAAAACAAGGAAAAGAAGAGTACTGGATCCAAACACTAAAGTTGTCTCACTTGAACCTAAAAAAAAAAGAAAGTTTGAATGCAAATAGGACTGCACAGATGTGATCTTCAGAACAAGCTGACAGTGCCTCCTGGCCACCCACCACAGTGGTACAGCCTCCAGGGAGCAAACGAAGCAAAGGCCAGAAGAGCACCCACAGTCTGACACTGAGGAGATATGGGCAGGAATGGCCCAGCACAATGAGTGTGCTTACAAAAAGAGCAGCACAATTTAGCTTTACATTGCCTTTAACACTAATGATACAGCTATCTTTTAACACTAATGATACAGCTATCATTTCACTCTAATCCATGCTTCAGAACTGATGCAGATGCCTGCAGAAAAGACATATCCCTTGCCGTGAATACACTCACAATTTAAAGCTGCCTATGCTGCAGCTCTCTTGTAGACAAGAGCTAGATTCAGTAGTCCGTGTGTGCACTACCTCAACCAGGCTCTACAGTTGCCACCATGGTATAATGAATAGCAGCATCACGCCACATGTGGGGAGTGCAGTGGGACAAATGGACATCCACATAATGGAGCAGGAGGTGGCTAAGCATCAGCCAGCTTCGGGCAGCACACATTCTCATAAATATGCAAGATCCATAGCTTCATGGTCTGTCAACTCGCAACACTCAGTGTTAGAGATGAAGGATGAATGAATACAGCCTGGCAGATGCAATTAGGAAAGAAAGCATAAGGGATGAAGCTTAATTTTGCATTCCCGAACAGAAACTGATCGTCGTATTTGCTAGAAAGTGACCTAAGACTTGCAGAACTCATCCCCCTTATACACAAACTGAGCATCTCTGGAAGGAGCTCACTGGAGATAGCGAAGCAAGCTTTGAACCGAGCACCATCCTACTGAACCAACTGTTAATTAACAACTGTTTTTAATGTAAACACCGCAGAATAATGTAACCTCCAGCATTTTAAGAATTAAGCATCAGGAAAAATAGTGGCAAACTGTCTTCTCTCCTTCCAGTTCGCAGGAAGGCCACAAGAAGTTCATAGCGCTCCATGTGGAAGTTGGCGTTTTCACGCTTTATAGAATAGCAGCTCCCACACTAATCTGTAAATACTAATACACTGAACCAGATAAGTTTGTTTTGTAGTTGTTGCTGCTGTTTTGACAGTGATTCCAGGATTAAAGCATGGATGTCTACCTTTAAAGAAGGAAGGTTTGCATATCTGAGAGAGTCACGTGGAAAGTTGAGCCTCCCTCTTGCCACTGCCACTACTAATTGCACATTGCATCCTCTTTCACAAGCACTATGTTAGCAAATAGACAACTACTGGATGAGGCAACCATCTGCACACCACCAGCACTGCATTTGGTCGGCTGGTTTTGCTTTTTTTTTCCCCCCCACCAAGTCACCTTTGTAATGTAAGGAATGCATGACTGACACGTGCTACCAGCTGCAATGAGACCTGTGCCCAAATGTATTCCAAAATTGATTTACAGAAGAACTTTATGGGGCTGTTGGAAAGGACACAGTGGACAGGAAATGGGTACCTCTCGATTCTGGATTCCTGTCTGAGTCTGGAATAGAAGCTTGCCCACTGGATGAGAAGAAGCTGCTGAAGATCCAGCAACCTCATTTCCACTGTAAGAAATTATGCACTATGTCCACATGTTATCACATACATATATTGAAAACACAGTTAATTCAATCTTTTATGCGTAGAGAACATTTCATGTATTAGTAAAAAATTAAATATACTTATAATACCAGGTAGTTTTAAATACCAACACAGCAGCATATGCCATTACTACCAGCATTATACAAGCGGTACACTCTTATGATGTGAAAGGAGATGAGATGAAAACCCAGAAAAAATAGACAAGCTGACAACAACCCAAGTGAGGTTGGGTCATAGGGTACTCAGTCACAGGGTGCTAAATATGGGGGCTCATTGTTATACCAGTTAAAGAAAACAGATTGTATCCAATGCTGTCACTTACAGCCTTAAAATACCTACACCAGAGTGCCTCAGCAAATTCTTCAAATGGTTTCAGATCCATCATTTTTATGCAGACTTTTCAAAGCTTCCTTATAAATTCCTTCTCAAGAACAACAAATATGTTAACAGAAGGTAAAACTTACTGCACAGATAACTTCTGATATAAGGAAGCAACAAAGGTCAACCACAACTAAATCACATTCTCCTAATAAAAGAGAAAAATCTCAAAACAGTTCATGCAAACTAGAATTCAGACAGCTTAGTCAGAGAATTATATGCCACCATTAAGTCCTTTTCCAAAAAAACAGACCTAAATATCTGATGCTATATATATAAGGTATAATCTAGCCAAGGACTGCTCCCACCTTCGGCTGGAATTTCTGAACGCCATTCAACAAACCTGCTAGGAAATACCATGCACATCCAGAGACTGGGTCTGTTATTACTCAATACATTGTGACCGCTTATATAGTAAAGATCATATAAGCAACATCTCTCAAAACATAAACCTTCACAGCTATAGAAAAGACATGCACCTAAAATAGGAACAACTTGATTTCCTCTAGAATTTCTCCCTTTTCCCCAGCATCTCAATACAAGATAATAGGTCCATAGGACAAACTATCCACAGCTAAGAGCAGAGTACAGGTGTCGTTAGCCCAGAAACCCTGCCATCATGTAAGCCTTTGGCTCACGCTGATACCAAAGTCACTACTGTAGACTTGAGGCCTTGCAGCCTGGAAGCTCTCTTTCTCTTTTTGCTATAAATCTTCCTTTGCTTGCCAGGGGAATGCTCGCACTGGGAGATCTCTGCCCTTTCCAATATTTCTTGTGCAGTATTCATTTCAGCAGGGCAGACAGTAGCTATTAAGAAGAAAAAGCATAGCTTGACAGAGTGAGGAAAGAGGGACAACAACACAACAAAACCCAACTCTTATCACAGCTGTGAGTTAATCACTTAAAGAAACTGGAAACTTAAATAAGCCACATATGCTGCTCAGGAACCATAAGGCTGCAAGGTCTGGATACACCATGTGCGGAGGAGGGCAGCAAAGCTGTGAGGGGTCTGCAGCACATATCTTACAGGGAGGGAGCTGGGATGGTTCAATCTGGAGAAGAGGAGGCTCAGGGGAGACCTCATCACTCTCTACAGCTCCTGAAAGGAGGTGGTGGTCAGCCTCTGCTCCCAGGTAGCAACAGTAGGACGAGAGGTGGTGGCCTCATGTTGTACCTGGGGAGGTTCAGGTTGGGCATTAGGAAGAATTTCTCCTCAGAAGGAGTGGTGATGCCCTGGCACAGGGGCTGCCCAGGGAGGTGAGGGAGTCACCACCTTGCAAGTGTTCAGGAAACATGGAGATGTGGCACTGAGGGACATGGCTCAGGGGGGAGGTGGGGGTGGGCTGACAGTTGGGCTGGATGATCTGAGAGGGCTTCTCCAACCTTCATGAGCCTACAAGGCAGGATGATTTATGGCTTTTATTGACGGATCTTTCATGAACCAAACACAGTTCGTACTCCGCCATGAAGGTTAAGTTTGTATTGCTTGCTTCTGACCACAGGAGAACAGTCAGCTAAAACCACCAGGCCAAACTAAACCACGGTACATCAGCATGTCACTAACCCTCTGAAATGGTTGAACAAGAACACCAGTTGTGCCAAACATTTAAAATCCATGTATTCAGTACTTCAAACTTGACTCAGTCAGAACAGAAACAGCATAGCAACTACATCAGGCCAAAACTGTGGGAGTACAGTCTAATATTGAGGGGTGAAAGGATGGAAAACTGCTAATTTGAGAGTAAGAGAGAAAGCCAGAGAAAGGACTTCGACTCTTAAGGAATTAGTAAACTTTTTTCTATGTGCTTCATTTGGATAATCAATTCATTTCACTACAGAAATATAAGTACACACGTGCTCTAATTAAAACCTTTACGTCAAGCTAAGCACTAAAATATGCTATGAAATTAGTGAAAGAGCATTTATTTCTGGTAAATTCTCCTACATATCTAGCAAAGTGACAACCTGAAGTACAATTAAATTGCTCGTATTTTAGGAAGTGTTCCTAGCACAGCACAGAACCGCTCTGGGGCTGCTGAACGCAGAACTGAGCTTACTGGTACTTAGAAAGGCTCCTGGCAAAGGACAAGGAAGGGAAAGACTGATCAAGTTTCACCTCATCAGAAAACAGAAAATACTTCAGATTCAACCTTTTCACTCAGAAAATACGCTTCTTGCTTTCAAAACTGAGACATGGGAAAAACTCATTTGAAAGCATATCAAAGAAATGAAACCATGTGTAGAAAAAAAAAGTGCAATTGATTGCAATTCTTCTTACGGGAGTTTTGCACTTCAGGACTTGACTTTTCACATGCTGTGGATTTAAATAATTGTCACGCTTAGAACTAGGTTTTTTCCTGTACTCTCTATCATAACAAAGGAGTGGGATCAGGCTTCTGCACTGGAAATCAGAGGTACGTGCCCACAGCCACTTCATCACACAGATGAAGCCCCAGTTCTACCTAAATACCAGGGGGGATATTTACTTGGTGTACCTAAGATGCCTCCCAGGACCCAACTTGTTTGGCCTTTCTGATTCTCTGCCAAAATATGACATTTTCTAAGTGGTATCTATTTCTTTACACACCTGTACATTTTCATTGCTTTATCTTCTTTCTAAACCTTCCTGGTTTGTGTTTTCGGGTGTTTTTTTTTTTCTTTTGAAAGCCTAGAATTTCAGTTTTGGTGTCAATCTGAAACTGAAATGCTGCGTTACTTGTGTAATTGTAGTGTACATGCACATCTTTGAAAACCTGTAAACAAGAATGAAATCTTCTTTGTGTTTTAAATACACGTCTACCAGAGGAGAAAAGCCTGATAGAGAAAACAGTGAGTCAACTTTCTCCATGTGTGTCTGTTAATAAAAAGTATGTATTGAAACAAGATAAAAAGGATTCCAAGACCGCTTGCAGTGATCCCGTGGCAAACTGAAGCAAAACTCAACGTTATTACAGCTTATTGTGGAAATGTCAGCTCACAGCTAACAAGTTTGCTTTACGGAAGCAATTTCGCTGCATGACCCACGCTGGCTATTTTTTGAGGTATTCCAAATACGTATTTAAAAGCAGAGAAGTGCAAGTGGGACGTTCCTGTACGTCAAGTTAATTGCTAATAAGCAGCTTCCTCTGCCAGCACGAGACTATGGTTATACGGCTTGAAACCATTTCCCCTTGTCCTATCACAACAGACACTCCTAAAGAGTTTGCTGCCTTCCACATCAGTCTGTCCCCTTCGTATCAGCCTTACTCCTACAGCAGGGTGCCTTTGCAATGACAGGCAGCATGTGCAGGTGCTGGATGCAGGTCTCCACCCCCTTCCGCTGACCCCAAGCTCATCAAAGCCCTGACAGCATCCTTCTGGCTCAGCCTGCCTGAACCTCTTCCTGCCACAGGTGACTTTGAGGCTGCTGTAAGCACGTGTCTGTGCCTCCTGCCATCACATCCCGCTGCAGGATGATAGGAGGTGTGCTCCATGGGGGTCAGATGCAATTTCACAAGATTATAGCATTGCAAAGCCACTTTAATAAACTTCAGAACTGGGAGCTGTGTGTTGGATGGTACATACAGATTTTGCTGCTCTTTCCAACAATGGTATTTCCTTGGCAACAAGAAAGTCATAAGGGAAAATACTTCTTAGACTTCACTAATTCATTTATTTATGTACTTTCTAGAAAAGCTCAAGCTAATTATGTATGCAAGTCTGACACACCCCCGTAACTATCATTTGCTTTGCATAAAGTGAAGCATGACAGGGTCACAGAGTGACTGCAAATGAAACAAAATACCCTTTATCAGAACCCAAGCCTCCAAGGAAATCACAGAAGGGAAGAAAAACGCAAGGACTTGACTCCAACTAACAACTAGGGCAATACATACATATTGCACAAGCCTGCTCTGTCGGAGAGCTGGGCTCTTTCCAAGGCTGTGTAGCTCTGTGGGGCTCGAGGTCTCCGTGGATGGGACATTTGTTTTGCTGCTGCTATTTGTAAGACTGACTTCACACCGAGGTTCAGCTGAACTAAGTGGTATGATTTATTTCTGCAGACATAAATATAGAAAGTACTACCTACTCAAAATTAATATAGTCTCGAGAAGCAGGAAGTTATCATCCTGGCTGTCTCTCTGTCTAACACATGTTGGTCATAAGTCAAATTACGGTAACTAAAGATCTTTATCACATAGTGCATGAATACTGACTTTATAGTGCTGAAATAGAAACAACATGTTGGAAGTGAGCTCAAGCTTCAGGAAAGCTTCTGCCAGACCTGTGTTTGTACACTCCTGCCTCTCACCATGACTGCCAATGGATGATGAGCAGCAGAACACACAGGATACCCACACCTGCTCTGTGCCTCAGTAAGATATCCCAGCTCTGACACTGTGAGGTCGAAGCAGGCTGGCTAACGCAGTAAGTACAGAGCAATTCATTGCTCCCTGCCCAGCTGTCTTTAAAACACAAAATTAAACTGCTATAATAAGAGGAACAGGAAAGGTGACTAATGTAAAATCAACAAAGCTGGACTGAGTCGAGTGATTTAAGGCAGCTGAAGATATAGCTCCATTTCAGACTCAAAGCACTCAGAAATCTGACAAATTTGAAAAGAGAGATCTACATTTCCCCAAATGAGCTGTACAGACACACTCAAGATCCCTACTTTTCTCGGCTGGAAACACCTAGCTGATCTTGCTAACAACAGGAGCTGCTTTCAGAACTCAGCCATTCTCTGCATCATCACTCAGCATCGCTTCTAGTCTGAACAGGACTCAAAGTCCTTCCGTCTCTCCAACCAGAGATGGGTAAGTGCTGCCTAAGCAGGGTGCTCAATAGTCTTAACTCACTGTAATATCAGAGATTTACAGTTCAGTTTGCTGATTGGTTTGAGGAGAATATGGGTTTAGTTCTTAACATAAACCTTAAGGTAATCAATGCATCCCACACCTGTGCAACATCCTACTTAAAAATCAGTCATTTGCCACAGCTGCCGCTATGCCCGATGAGAAGAAGCGTGCAAGGAGGCAAGTTATCTTCCCCAGAAGATGTTCAAGTCTGAAAGCAGAGACAACACCGACCAGCTTCATCCTTCAGCCATTTCAAACCACCAGAGCTAGAACAAACCCTTGGCCTTGATTTGTTTGGACCTAAAAGTGCTAAAGAACTCAGGAAAAAAAGATATATGTATATATTCCACCTAGACACTGTGTTTAGTTATCATTATAGCAGGCACTTAAGAAAAATTGGGTTTCTACTCCATCATGTAAGCTTAGAGCTGACAATCTAAACCACACATGCTGTTTAAATGTGGCTATGTGTGAACAAGCCATTACAAAACTCATACAAACCAAGAGGTTAAGAAGTACCTACAGGAGCTTAGGGAGGAAAGGCCTTGTCCCATCATCACTCAATCCTTCTGCTATGGCCCACAGAAAGTTATAGGGAAACAGGCAAAGCTGTTCCTAAGTTCTGCATGCTAAATCATGTTTGTTTTGAGGGTTATTTTTTTCCTCCATGTTCTTTAACCGCATAGATTAATCAAATTCTAATGGCAAAATGTTATTTTTTTCTCCGAGAACTCAAGGAAATAAGAGATCTAAAGACCACCATTGGTTTTCTAGAAGAATAAAAGTAAATGAAACAATACTAGAAGATGCATTGTGAAACTTCTGAAGAAGACAGCTGTAACGTGTATTACACAAGTAAATCTGGTAGATCACTCCCAATAATATTTTAGTAAAAGCTTGAAAGCCAGTTAGCATTTACACTGTTTTGGCAAGTCTCTGCTGTGAAAAATGATCTACTGTGACCCAGCACTTACAAGACAAAGGAACAAATGTGTATTGCTACATGAGGTCACTTGCAAAGAGAACCAGATCAGGAGCTCTCATGAACCACTCTGATTGAGTTCACATACTTCCAGCACGTCTGGCTGGCTTATTGACTTGTCCAGACTGAATATGAGCATCCTGCGTCTTCCTCCCCTTATGCCCTTGAACTTCTTGCTAACACAGTATGCTTTTGGGTTTGTTCCTCTGTTAAAGCCAGTGGAAAATAGCTAACAATAGATTGCTTTACCC
>PPHD01023073.1:0-12597 GCA_002909625.1 Bambusicola thoracicus | reverse complement strand
GTTTGTTGGGTTTTTTTTGTTTGTTTGTTTGTTTTGTTTTTGTTTTGCCTAGACTGCTTATAATTCTGTTTATTTTAATAGAAAAGCTATGATATCTTATGTCAGGATATACAGGCATGATTTGTTTATGATCTTAGATAAGACATTTTTATGACTTCCATGCCCCAAGTTGTAAGAATAAATCTTAGGGTACAGCAAAAGCTGAAGTGTCCTAACTGAAGATAAAATTAAAACAAACAAGCAAACAAAAAAACAAAACAAAACAAAAAAAAACACAACACTTGAACCAGTTCTCCTTTAAAATGATTGCACTAAGAGAGGGTTTTCTCAGTTCCTCACATTATCTGGTACATAATTTCCATGTGTTTGTTGAATGTCTGTCCTTGTTTTGACACTAAACAAGAAGTATAATTGTGCATGTAATACTACTTATCTAGTATTTGTACAATGATACACATTAAATCCTCTTGTTGTAATCTTTAGATTACAATACATAGCATTATTCTAGGCTTTAATGGAGGCTTCCTATAGCCATGAAATTCTTCATTTAGTAGTTTTCTAAGTCATTATGAAGAACTTTCTTATTATTTTTTTTTTTTAAAAAGAAGAACATCTGAAAGAATATAAAAATGAGACATCATTCTCAATTATATATATGCTACCTACATAGCTTTACTTTTACCTATCAGTGTATTAAGAAGTTCTCATGAAAGTCTTGTTTCTTTTTTGACTGCAAACATCATTAATAGAATTATTATAAAAGTCACTATAAAAGAAATCCCAGAATAGCTTGAATCACTGAGTCATTCATCTGTGCTATGGATGAAGTCTGTATGTTGTGTTTCATAATACACCACTTGGGCTTCCCTGTATTTAAAGAGGTGAAAGAATAACTAAACTGTTCTAATAAGTAGAATTTTATACATCTGTATGAGAACTGTTGAATCACGGCCTGAACATCTGATTGACCACCTGAGGCGAGCACTGAGTCAGCTGCAGGGGCACAGGTGAACACAGTTTCACCTGAGTGACTGGAAGCGGTGGAGCATGGCTCCTAGACCCCATTTAAGGGCTGACTCCCTAGGAGAAAGGATCTCTGTCTAGAGATTCTCTCTGTGGGAATCCCTTGGTGAGCCTAGGACACAGGTAAGATCTTTATTTCATTTGTACTTTGTAACAGGATAATCTCTCCAATCCTATACCTGTTTGCTGTACAACATCTTATGTAATCTAATTTATTTTCCTACTGAGATCATATTGAATCAGCACCTCACAGGGCAAAACAGATCCTAAGCCTTTTTCCTAAGGTATTTTATACTGATAGTATTAATGAGCTATAATTATCCCTGAAGTGCCGGTCTAACATTTTCCTGTGTACCTGAATATCTGAGCTGTAAAACTAAGTTCATGAAACTACAGTTACCAGGTCTTACCCCACAGGGAACTCTAGATAATTAAAGCTTGTTTACTATACACCTTTCTTAGAGACACTTTTTTTTTTTTGTTGCTGCCGATGTGTTGCTGACTTGCTGACTTTATTCCTCTCATCTTTTCCACTGATGTTTTAATTCTATCTAGCTAGGTATCAAACTTCTTTCTTTCTTTCTTTTTTCTTCCCTCCATAAGTCTTGTTGCACAGTCAGAACACTTGTTTATAATGATGTTCAAGCTGGCATGATGGCAACTCTCTTCTTTTGGAGTAGAAGATAGATTGGAGCTATGCAATCTCATCCTTTTGTAAGTAGTGTGCTTCTGAGTATAGGGTGCCCTCTGTGAAACTTAGATGTATGTTCTTAGGTGATTAAACTAGGGAAGCCTCAGAAAGCCTACAGTGTGAGCAAAGACAGTATTTGAGAGGTGAGATGTTAGGGGAAAAGAAAGCGAGGATTGTAACTTCGTCTTACTCCCTTAGCTGCCACTTCAGACAACTTTCTCAGCTTGTTCATGAAGAGTAGGTAGTAGAGTGGCTAATAACAACTTATCATAAATTGGTCCTGTTTAACATACACATGTGTAGTGCAATAATAGAATAAATGTGGTTGAAATGCATAGCAAGTGCTAAAAACACTCTTGAAGACTCAGTAAGAGAAGGACAAACACATTACCCAGAATGCTCCATATTGTATGACATGCAGGTAAAATGAAGAAAATATCATGCTTGGAATGTTCTCCTGAGTAAAATTATATTTTAAAAAATATATTAAAATAAAATAAAATCACCATTTCTGTTTTATGGGTAAAAAAAGAAAAAGCAAAATGGATGAGGTTCTTAAGCTGACAATATATACTAACTTTCATTTTATTTCTTTCTTAAATGTTCTTACCATATTTTTGCTTTACCAACAAAGCATTACATTTAGGTTCTAAAAAAAAAAAAAAAATGAATTTTGGTAGAAACTAGATACTATAATAACATTTTAGGAGTAATACTTGTGGATACCAAATGAGAAAACACACTTGAGTGTGAGTTGGTTCAGATGTTCTAAATTTGTGTAATACAGGTTTTTGCTATTTTGTACACATCATTATGGGATTCCAAGCTTTTATTTTCACCCTGCAGCTGTCTTCCCCACTAGAGTTCAAATATGTCAAGACACTTCCAAATGAAAACAATTTTTTAACAAGCTATTGCATTTTTTGTGTTTTTTTTCCTCAAAGCTTTTAAAAAACAGGTACAAGATCTGCCTTTTTTCTCCCTCCCCAAATACTTTTGAAATATAAAATTGCTAGCTATTCAAGAAAATATCACTATCTTTTTGTATCTAGCTCATAAACATAATAATAATAAAACATAACAACAACAACAAAACCAGCTGTGGTATAATTGTTATTAATAATTTCCCTTTTGCTTCCCTCTTACTTTTACAACCCATTGTTTTAGAGATTCTGTCTTCTTCACGTTCAACATAAGATAAACACATATGTCACAAAAAGCCCGAGAGATGGAAAGATTATGGAATAGATTAGGAATTTGAGGAACAGTGGTTTTATTACACATCTATTCCTCATCTCTGAGCCAGCACACTATTTTCCTTCTCTGTATGCTTCTACTGCAAAAATAAAATCTTAACCTTTATTCCTTTTCAAGGAAACATAAGAAATAATCACAATGCTGGGAAAAGGGCATCAGTGTTCAAAAGATGAATTTCAGAAATGCTGAGTTCTAAATTTATTTTCTTTAATGCACAGTCTAGTAGAGAATTTTATATGTTTTCTAAACTAGACTATATCACTTGCTCCAATAATAATATTTCATGTGTATTTACAGGCTTATTTTCAACTTGGGTTAAAAACTTATAAAACTAATGTAATTATTTAAGTGCCAAGTATCTAATTTTATTAATTTTAATTATATTTTCTTTAAAATGTATTAAGACTTCTTATTGTGATAAGTTTAGTATTCCAACCTCACATACAAGATAGTAGCATATTTTCCTTTTTCCATTTCATTTCACATGCCCAATTACTGGTGTTACTGGGAGTCTGTGGTAACATACTGGCAGGGATGCTGGCTCTAGAATCCCCATCAGACCCAGCAGCCAAGATGGCAGTACATTTGAAAAAAGGCAGAAAAAGCTAAACAGACCAAAGAGGGGATAAGAAAATGAGTGAGAAACAGCAGAGAAAACACCAAAGTCAGAAATAAAGGAGGAAGTGTTTCATAATGGTAACTAATAAACAATCTCCCCATTTGTCTGAATCAACAAGATTTTTCTCCTGTTCTTTCTCTTTTCTCCACCTTTGATGTCCTGGACAAGGAACAGGTATTGAATGAGCAGCTAGGTGAAAACTTAGCTGCTAGCTGGGAAACAATCATCACAGCTGATAATGAAAACATATGTTAATATTGTTAATGTTCACTGTTTTGTATATATTTATAAATATATAGGTAGAATATTAATTAAGGCCCTAAGTCCTCTTTGTGCATCTTATTGTCATGAAAGATGAAGGGAGGACTTGACTTTAGATTTCAGCACAGAACTAGAGACTAGTTCTATAGTTCTAACTTCCATACTGGATATGGAAGCTGTGCATGGGATCCTATGCAGGCTTCTTATTTCTATCACCAGATTTAGCACACAGTTATCAAACTTTCAGGGAACTTGGACACAGGAGAACTACTAACTTCAAGTAAATTCAGCTGTGAATCATCTGTTTGAGCTCATAAAACTATTAAAGTGTCCAAAAGAGAGCAACAAATATTATACAGGATCTAGAGGACATTGTATATGAGAAGCAGATGAGGTCACTTCTTTTCTGGGTTCAGCCTAAGGAAGAGATTAATGGGAGTCTTTGTGACAGGCCTTCAGCTCCTTATGAGGTGGGCAGAGGGGCAGTGCCAATCTCTACTCCATGGTGACAGTGACAAGTCCTGAAGGAACAGTATGGAGCTGCATCAGGAGAGGGTCAAGTTGAGTTATGGGCAAAGGTTCTTCACCAGAGGGTGGCTGGGTGCTGGAGCAGAGCAGTGATCATGGCACCAAACTGCCAGAGTTTAAGACTGTCAGGACAATCATAGAATAATAGACGTAGACAATCACAGACAATCGCAGAATCATGACAGTGCTCTCAGACATATTATCTGATTTTTGGGGTTGTTCTGTGTGGAGCCAGGATTTGGACTAGATGATCCTCTTTCCAACTCAGTAAATTCTACATGTATGTATGTGTGCATAGATAGAATAATTTTTACTCTTCCTGAATATTTTTCTGCTAACATACAGAAATATATCTATTTTATTTTACTTTTAATCCCAGAAGAAATTCTTGATCGGTTGATACAGAATGTTTTCTCTGGACACATTGCATATTATAATATATAGAGAAAACTTGTCTAAAATTATTATTACTAGGATTATGATCATATATTCAGTAGGAACACTGAAAAAAGTGTATTACTTATGAAAATTCTTAAATAAGACATATATAAATTTGTAATGGAGAAACTGAAACTTATATATATATGTAGAAGCATATAAATATTAATATAAGAATGGTATGTATTGATAGCCCCTAGGCTTACATTCTTACCAAGATAAAAGCATTCATATTCAAAACTTCTCCAAACATCTGTACAAGAAAACCAAGGAAAGTGTAAAAACGAGGGAAAACCTAAATCAAGGGAAATACTGTGACATGAACCATTAAGACATGATGGCAGAAAAACACAGGAAGCCAGACAGTTGGAGAAAGCCTAATGATCACAAACCCTAGTTCTCATGGAACACTTTAATCACCAGCATTTCCTGGAAAGAATTATAAGCAATCCTGGATATTTTTAGAAAATGTGAAAGACAAAGGTTTGATTAACAAATTGTTTACATGAGAATTTTGCTACTTACAAAGAAGAGGAAGTTGAGGATTTTGAGGGTAAAGATAGACTAAACTACAGTAACCATAAGATGATGGAGTTCTAAGTACTGAGAGAAATGAGCTTAAAAGAAATGAATAAAATAACAGACAGATTTGCTAACTTGAATTTGAAGTACAAAAGTTGAAGTTCCCTGAAGAGTAGAAATGGTAAGAATAGGGTCTGGAGGTCTGGACAGCCTCCCTCGAGCAGAAAATGGTTCGCGCCACTGAACAGAAAGTCAAGCAAGTGCAGCTAGAGTTCAGTCAAAGCGAATAGGGGACACCTAAATGAGCTCAGGCACACATAGACAGAACTCACATAAGAATAGCTGACGCTGTCTGGAACCGACCTTGGAAGTGCAGCAGTGCAGCTCCCTGGCACTATGTTCCAGCCCTAAACAGCTTGCTATGTGATGTTGTGGTATGGGATAGTGATAAAACCAGGACAAGGAGGTGTGAGTGGAAGTCAAATATCCAGAAGGAATACAGAAATAGTGTATGAGCATACTAGGATAGAATTGATAGATCGTTAAATCTGCTCTTGGAGGAAAGCAACAACAAAAAGATAATGTTTTACAAATTCCAACACTCAGAATTGCTGGGGTGTCTTCAAATAGATGAAGAGTTATATGAAATTCAGAAATGTAAACAGTGTTCAGAGGCTGACTTGTGCTTTACAGTTTGCTTCCTTGTCTATCAGCCTGTTAATTTGTATTTCTTCTACCTGTAAATACTGATTCAATATGGAAATCCCAAAGGTATCATTGACTGAAATGTAAATAATAATAATAAAAATAATTTCTTTCAGTTATTTTAAGAATTTTAGTTCAAAGTTAAAATCTGAAATGAATTTTAAAATTTCATAGAATGTCACAAAACTTGTTCTATCATTGAAGTCTGTTTTAGTCAGTCTTTAATGTTTAATATATTTTCCAAAATGTACCAATTTCCTGTCAAAAATGGTCTTAGACACAGTAGCCTTTATAATAATTACAGTAAATTAGATCAATATTTCTTGGATTGTTTCTCAAACAATTAATTTGTATTCTTTCCATAAGTGGTACTGAAGTATTTCAACCCCACACTTAAATAAATGTGGGTTCTTCCTGGTTCATTCAAATTCTATTCATTTACTCTGCTCAAAAAGAAGATTTATACATTCTAGTTTTACGTGCTTTTTCCTGGCATGTTCTCTTTCTTTCTTTTTGGCTGCCTGCAATACATCTATTGTTGTAGGCTTGTTCTGACACTCTTGGCTGTACCCAGCAGCAAGAAAACTGTCTTCAGAGGTAGGTTCTTCCCCTTTCACTGAGTGTTTTATTATTTGAAATTTTGTAGTCAAGAATATCTTACAGTGCATTGTGTTCTTGGATCTCTTTATATCATGATTCAGTTTGCGAATCAGTATTTAGGAGATTTCCTGACAGTAGTTTCAATATAGACTTGAAAGATATCACCAGGAAAAGTCTTCATCTTGAAATTATTTGGTACTAATTTGTCACTTGCTAAGGCATATTCCTACTACTGTAGTAATAGGTATGGTCTAAGAAATGATTGTCCAACCTTTAGGCTTGTCTGGGCCAATTTTAGTGAACAGAAATTGTGTTGGACCACATATACATAGGTCGCTACAAAAGTAATGCCTCCTATTTATTTCCATAGAAAAAAAAAATATTAGATGCAAAGAACACAATAATTCTATTTTATAGAGAAAATTCTCAGCTTCAAAAAATTATTTTTCGACATAGTCATCATCATTAGTTATGCATTTTCACCCGTGATGAACAAGAGCCCATATGCTGTGCTCATAACAATTTGCAACAGCAGAGGTGACCCACTGTCGCTACTGCTGAAACACACCACCCACCACTTTACTGTGTTCACGTTCACTGTTTGATCTCCATAAACACTCAGTAAGTTTAGGTGAAGGAAAAAGGGTGCTTTTTTTTTTTCTGCATGGAGGAATTCAGTGACACACCTTTGCTTCATGCACGTTTCCATCTCAGGTATTGTTTTGCCAGACTGCTCTGTTGCCATCTGTCACACAGCAACAAAATTTAAGGGAATATTAGTGGGAAGGCTAAACCTCTACTGCAATACCACCAATATCAAGATCTAATGTTATGGCCCAACATAATAAAGCAGAAGGCATTACTTTCGGAGCAGCTCTCACAAAAATACATAATATTGTTTATGTATTAGTAATAAAACAATCTAATTTTAAATATTTTTCTTAAAACATTAAAAAAGAGAGAGGAGCAAACACAAAACTAGTGGTTTATTTTAGCTTGTTTTTGTGAAACTAACACACCAGTTAGGTTTGATGGCAGCTGTTGCACTTCTTCGTGAGGTCTCAAGGTGTTCATCAGACTTTTCTGATGAAATTTTACTCTTCCTGTACTTAGTCCTTAACAATAACTGTTCAAAATGTGTGTACTGCCAAAAAGCAATGATGCAAATAAGGTATGATTCATAGAATCACAGAATCACTAAGGTTGGAAAAGACCAACAGGATCACCAAGTCCAGCCATCCACCCATCACCAATAGTTCTCATTAAACCATGTCCCTCAACAAAACAGCCAAATGTTCCTTGAACACCTCCAGGGTCAGTGACTCCACCACCTCTCTGGGCAGCCCATTCCAGTGCCTGACCACCCTTTCAGAGAACTAGTATTTCCTAATGTCCATCCTGAACTTCCCCTGGCGCAGCTTTAAACCATTTCCTCTAGTCCTATCACTAGTTACACAAGAGAAGAGGCTGACCCCCAGCTCCCTACAACCTCCCTTCAGGTAGTTATGGAGAGCAATAAGGTCTCCCCTGAGCCGCCTCTTTTCTAGACTGAAATTGTGAAACAAATTTTTATCTGCTGTGTGGGATTATGAAAAGTCCTGAAAAGAGTTAATAGTTGAATATCTGATTCCAACTCCGTACATTCCATTTGAGAATTTGCATGTCATGAATCATTAAAAAGGTAACGTGCACTATGCAAAATGTTTTTGAATACTTTTCCATGTCTTTTCTCAAAATTCACGATATTCCACATAAATTCAAAAAGAAATATAAATCCTGTAGAATTAAATAGTGAGAACATGGTTCAAACAGTTTTATAATCCACTGTACTGAAATCGAATGATAAAATATTTGAATATTTTGTTAAGAGAAGGGAACCTTTCCTAAAATAAATCTTCCAGAGATTTGAAGTTTAAACTTTATTTTTCAGCTTTTTTGCAGCAGAGCTGTTGTATATTTTTATATTTGTGTCTGTGTATATGTGTTTATATATGTATGTATATACGTATTTATGTCTAAGTTAGGAAAATAATCATCTTGGAAGACTTCAGACTAATAAATAAGGCCTCTTTTATGCTCTGAAACAATATTTTAGTAAAGTAATCAATTAGCAGCACATTCCATTCTAATGGTTAGTTCCTCTGTGCTATTAATCTTCACTAGTGCATAGATGAAACCATTTGTCTTACCCTGAGTTAGTAGTGAATATATAATATCACAGAGTTGAAGACTGTCATTTTGGACAGGTAGTCATAAGATACGGTGGTTTTTATTTGACAAGGTAAAGGTAATCAGGCTTGAGAACTTGTCATTGAGAGAAGTCAGAGCAGAACTGGGCATATCAGCTTTCTTCTCCAATATCCCTCTTCATGCTTGATACGTTCAATATTTTTCTCTTTCTCCTGAAAACAAGGGTAAGACAGAGATTGGAAAGGAAGGCCTCCTCTGCTCCTCATGCTGCTTGTCTTGCTTTTGGTTTTATTATCATCTTTATCCTTTGTACTTAGCAAGGTATTCTGCCTATTTGCTCTCTTGTGTTTGTCCTATTGCTTGTGTGGCAACATTTTATCATTTGAATGCGTCTGATGTACAATTATCCATCTTTCTTTACACAGCGATACAAAATACTTCCATGCTGTTTTTGCTTGTATAAGGTTAGTATCATTACATTTGGGTTCAAAGTAAACTAATGTTAACTGTAATCTTATTGGTGACTTACAGTTGTCACAGACCTCTGCCTGGGCTACAAAATATTCCCGCTTACTTTCCTCACATACAAACTTTTTGGTCTGCTCTTTCTCCTAGAGAATCCTCCCATGTTACCATTTAATCTCTTACCGTTTTGAACATTTAAGTTCAGCTTGATTTCTTTGTCCACATTCTGAATCTTGCCATAACCTTACAAATATCTTGATTCATAGGCATAACCTCTTTAGTTTTGTGTTCTCAGCATTTTTCCTCTTGCCTTCACAGATATTCTTCAGAAGAAAGAACTGCTTATTTGGTGTATCTGGATAAGTGCTATACCCTGAAATGAAAATATTATTTTTTTACTCATAATACATCTGGAATTGTGATGAAATGCCTCTGCATTTCATCCTGAAACAGCACTGTGTGGGGGAAGTAAAAACAGGATTAAAAATGTTGGAGAAAAAGGAGGAATTTCGCACCTATCAGCACCTTAAGACATGTATATCAATCCCAACCAAGTTTCCATTCCTTGGTGATGCTAACTACTCTTATCCTCTTTCTGACTTTCAAAGTATTACTCTGTCGTGTGTGATGCAGAAGAGTTGGCAACTCATAGTGGATTTGGACACTTTAATTTTTTAATTATTATTATTATTATTTTATTTTGGAGAACCAATAAATTTAAACATTCTACCCTAATTGATTTTCACATGCATTCTCCCTCAACGTCCCTTGCACTCAATCTCAACGTCCCTTGCACTCAATCTCAACGTCCCTTGCAACTGGGAGAATTAGTCCTAGTCTGTGAACTTGAGGGAAAAGTAATACTTATCATGTGCTATTCCACTGCTCAGAGTTAAGAGCCTTGATTACTGGTCTTAAGGGTTCCCCATCCACATATATGCAAGTACATTTCTTAGAGTCTTCATCTCAAAACTGTAATTCTTTCCAGAGAAAGGATTTCAGATCTTATTTTTATTTTTTTTTTTCCATTTAAATCCTTACTGGACATAAGTACGGTGTGATTGGTTGTCTTGGTCTGCTTCCAGGCAGGTTGTTCCACCAAAGCTACAGTGCATGATCATCTTCCAGCAGGTTATTGCTACAAGCCAAATTCATTTTACTGGAAGCAGTAAAGTTCAAACATCTACCTGTACTATTTCCAAACTTCTTTTTGGATTGGGATTATCCTTGGAGTTACGTCCTAATATGGTACAGTATGACACTGCCCCAAATATAATAACATTCTATACACTTCATATACTTAGTCATAGCATTCTTCTTTTTACAGAATATACCTGGGAAAGCTGGCTTTAAACTGTTTTGTCAAACAAGTCTTCAGAACTGCTTCAGCAGTCTCTGAAGCTCCTGTCACAAAGCTGACTGCTCTTATTTTGATCTAATGCTGGGAGTTTTCACTGTTTTAACTCCTGTCCTTCAAAAGCAATCTTCCTGGCTTAATAAAAGTATTTTTGTGAATGCTACAGATATCCTATGGCATGAAATTTCTAATAAGTAGAACAAAAGTAAATACGTAACTTAAGGAATTTTATCTAGAGAACTTGCATCTGGTGAGGATCTTTTTCAGCTGACTTAAAACTACACAAGGGGCAAGCATGACTTGTCTACAGGGTCTGAGAGTGAAAGCACAAGGGGGAATGGTTTTAAAGTAAAAGAAGGGAGGCATTAGATTAGATCTTAGGAAGAAATTCTTTACTCAGAGCATGATGAGGAATAGGTTGCCCACAGGAGTTGTGGATGCCCCATTCCTGGAGGCATTGAAAGACAGGTTGGATGGAGCCCTGGGCAGCCTGACCTAGTGGTTAGCAACCCTCCCAATGGCAGGAAGTTGGAACTAGATGATTTTTAAGATCCCTTCCAACCCAAGACATTTGATGATTCTATGAAAAGATTTAGTTTATGCTTACAAATGTATCTCATTCTCATATGCATTGTAGCTAATCTTAAACAATTTTTAAAGCATTTTTTAAAGAAGATTCCAAATTCTTATGATAAAATGGTGCTATTTTCATTTTTCAAATAATATTCAATTAAAACGTAGAATAGTAATCCCAGAGTCAAGCAAGAGGTAAAAAAGGAGAGAACAAGACACTTCAAGGTTGCATGTGTTCTGTTTTGTTTTTTTTTCTCCTTAATAATTTGTATTATAATAACTGAAGTGGTAATAGAGATGAAGAGTTGTGATACTGTAAAATAGAGATGTGATGAAACCTTCTACAATTAAAAAAGAATTGTCACTATATTTTTTATCAGCATGATAGAACTGAAACATCTAACTGAAGTCATGAAATAAACATGGAAGTGGAGTTTAAACGAACTTAGCTATAAATGCAGAACTGTGACATCAGCAATATTGCTTCAGTAAACAGTATGACTGAAGTACTCTAAAAAACTTTAACTAGGAACTGGTTAATCTGACTAGTTTGATAATCATTGCCATAGGAAGTATATATAAACAGGACAGATAATAAAGAAAGCAAAGACTGCTTTTAAAAAAAGGGATGTTATCTTACAATGATTTCATAAAATTTAACATATCTCACTCAATTTTGTTAACATACGTAAAGTCCAGTAAGGACTATACAATTGTAGAATGCTCAATTAGAACCCCACTGTTACAGTCCTGCATGTGAATGAATGAACAAATAAATTGCAGATTGGGAAGTATAAGGAAATGAGAGCTTAAATCATATGTTTCTTTATATATTTGAACATTCAATTCAGTGTAATAACTCTTTCCTTATGTCACAAATGGAAATTATAATATTCAGACACTTCTACTTTCACTCTTTCTAATCTGGGCATGTCAGATAGCAAATAGCTTTGTCATATATAATCCCTTATTTTAGAACATATTTCAATGGAAAAAAAAAAAAAAGTTTATCTACAGATAGGAAAAAACATAGGCAATTGCATAAAAGATATATAAAATCCATTAAAATACAACTTTATACTGAACATACATACTTCAGAAGATATATTTGTTAGGGATTACCAAACTGGCTTTAAAAATGATTTGTTAATTCTTTGTGGTCTCTCCTTGCTTGGTTTGTAACCTCTAGCTAAATAAACATACATAAATATCACAACATAGTTTTTCTGGGTTTTTTTTCCTTCAATTTAATGGAAGTAGTAGAGTATAATTTCTTTTTCCTTTTTTTTTTTTTTTTTTTTTTTTACACTGGTAAAATAAGTCGTTAACTTACAGACACTACAGGGATAAAACTTGGGTTAAGATAGT
>PPHD01023072.1:0-12598 GCA_002909625.1 Bambusicola thoracicus | reverse complement strand
AAAAAAAAAAAAATAGCAAAAGCACAGAAATAAAAAACCTCATTACTTGTAGCAAGAAGAGGTCAAGACAATTAACCACATAACTACATTTTATGAAGAGATAGTAAGTTTTTAAAAAAGTTTTATTAATAGCAATATTTATTCCACAGTAAAAAAAAATACTAAAGTTTACAGATTACTTTTTATTTTAATTAAATTGCTGGGGGCACATGCTGCTCTTCTGTTATGCCCAGGCTGAAAGCCACTGACCTATTTATATGTGTGAAAATGCCTTTGACCTCTAACAATCCAGCAAATCGTTACATATTCCCAGATTTGATGGTTTTTTTGGATCTGTTTTCTTTTAAAGCGGGAGCACTGTGATACTGTGAGAAATGTTGACATCTTACTGAATGCCGTACTCTTGTTTTTGCAATTTTGTATTAGTCATTGACTCTTTCAACTGAGGCTAGAGCAGAAGATGGTGGAGAAGAAGAACTGAGTTGCTCGTGTTTCTTGTGAGATGGATTAGTTGCTTGCTTATGACTGAAAAAAGTAAGAAAGAGATCAGCTTTGCAGAACTGAAAAGTGACTGAATCCCTATATGGAGACAGGAATGAGTGACCGGGAATAAAAGTTTCAAATGCTGTTATAAAAAAGAGAAAAGGAATGTAAAATGTTTACTTGTTTAGTCTTAATGATGTTTCTTCAAAGCTATTGGCTTGTTTACGGTGCATTGAGGTTAGAAATAGATGAGTATGGACAAAAAAATGAACGTAGCTTTCTTTGATTTTTGTCTCGGGAAGATATATGCATGCAGTATGTGAAATCATTGTGATTGAAACAGTACTTTAAAGGGAAGAAGGCTTTAATCAGGGGACTTGAAGTCATTAGATCAGTTAAAGCTAACTGATAACATCTTTGGTTCGTGTCAACATGCCTTCATTGGTAACATTTTTTTTTTTAATTTGAATTTTTTTGTTGCAAGTCTAGTAAGGACATCATAAAAGATGTGAAAGGTGTGTCACAGGATCTGCAAGTGGCAAGTAGGATTTGAGGAAGTAAGGACTGCTAAACACTTGTTCTTTCCTTTGGAGACATGGGAATGGATGAAAGAACAATACTTTCAAGATCTCGTACTCATCTATATGTAAGGAGAGGATAATCTTGGTTTGGATTTACACAGGTGCTTTTTGGTTATTTATATAAAATGACACCTAGCATTTAAATAGCCATTTTCCTCTTCAAAGTAATTGTGCAAATGCAAGCACATTAATTCTTTCAACACACTGGAGGAGTAAATAAAGTTATTCCTATCTGACAGATATTAAATTGAGAGAGACAAGTATTTTGCCCTAAGCTATTCAGGAAGCTACTGCAAATTCAGTGTTAGAAAACATTTTTTCCTGCTCAGAAATAAATTTACCTGTCATAATTACATGTTTTGTGATATTTTGAATATTTGTGAAGGGAAACAGAGGAGACCTTTTCAGACCTCATTATAAGTCTCTTTGTGTACTCATGTTTTAAGGAAATGATGCAGTTGCTGCGTTTCAGTATTCCAACTAAATACATTACAAGGAACTTTGCCAAATCAAATTGAAATAACCTAAATAACGTGTAGGTAGTATCCACTGTCATCTTTGGAGAGTGCTAAATGCACAATGAAAGGCGAGTTTAGGTTACCTTAGTTTTGGATCCAGCTTTGAATTTGAAAATAAAAAAAATATCAACGAGAGAGTGAAGAGCTGTGGAAGCACAGACTCTGAAAACTTCTGTTAAACTTCCCTCGCTGCTTTCATGGTAGCTATTCAGTATTTGTAGTAGATATAAAAGGAGTCTTCCACATCATCTTTGAGATTTTCAGATGTTAGCAATCTAGATTTTCATTTCTTCATAATAAATATAGGATGTGAAGAGGCTTATTTTTCCTACTGATATTTTCAGACAAAAATATTCTGATACTCTGGGAAAACTCAGGTGAAACACAACCAAATGTAACAATTCAGGTATAAAATTTGAAGTGTATAAAATCCTACTCATGAAACTTGTTTCACTTTTTGTTGTTGTGTACTCCTTATACAACGGCAATCTGAGCATGCATGCGTAGGAGGTTCAGGCTGGATATGTTATGTTAGGATGCAGTTACCTTAACTGTCCTGACCATAAACTCACTAACAGGCAGAAACATGAGAAGATTATTTCATGGAAATAAGCTGCCTTATCCAACAGGAAATGGGTGCCTGCAGTGGAGGGTTATGACAGAAGTCACTTAGTGCTTGCTGCATTATGTCTGCTGAAGTTAGTGGGTGTACTCTGTAATGAGATCTTGGGTACTGTGTTGGGAATTCCTGAAATTCTGTAGCACACTTAATTTCCTCTATCACTTCTTCCCCCATCTTTGGAGGCAGGCCGGATGTGGCTCTGGGCAGCCTGGTCTTGTGGTTGATGACCCCGCACACTGCAGGGGAGTTGAAACTAGATGATCGTTGAGGTCCTTTTCAACCCAGGCCATTCTAATCTTGTTTCTTCTGTGTGTATTCTCTCTAAAACATGCAGCTGCCCTGTTGGTATTATTTTTATTAATATATATTATTGTTATATAATTTCACAGGGATAGTAGTTTTACTGGTATTTTATTGGGACTATACAAACAAAACAATTACACTATTGTATTCAGTGTAAAAAATATGAATCATAGTTAAGTATACTCACTGTAATATATTTCAATGAATTACTTCCTACCACAGTCATTTAAGGAGAAGAGTTTATTAATGTCTCCAGGCAGCACGTTCTGGTTCCCTGTCTTCAGTTGCCATTGTGTTGTCTTGGCAACGTCTTGCAGAATCTTATTGTGAGTTTCCAGAAAGGTGGATTTTTCAGCTGAATTCTGTGAGGTAATCTCTCTAGGTTTCCACTACAGAACTGTTCTTCAGCTGCATAACCTTGTCTATCCAGACTTCATGTCCCCACATTTGACAGTTGGATTCTGCATTTTGTTTTTCAGTTATCTGTTTTGCATGAATCTCAACTGTGCAGATTTGCTTTCTAGTCCTTTGAGTTTCTCCTTAACATGAGATTTTTTTTTTTTAGTGTATAAGGCAAAAGGAAAGGTAAATTAAAGACTAGCTGTTTCATTTACAGCAAGAGTCAATTCTTGGATTTTTTTTAATAGCCAGAGATGCAGCTGTGGAGTTATGGAGCCAAAGCATCCAAAACTCAGATGAAAGAGGTGGCATGCAGAGTTCAGGCTGTTATTTTAAGGTATCAGTACCAGTTTTTGTTGTTTAGAGATGTTTGTATCTTGTAGACTGGGATCATATTTTTCTTTTGATGGAGACTGGTATTCTACAGAGCAGTTGTTTAAAAGTGGAAATTACTGTGCAGAAAGCTATTCATTCCTGGGCTGCAGAGGCCTTGGAGTATCATATTCTGGATGACTGGACTTGTAACAGGTGTTCACATAGTGGAAAAGAAGAAATGCGGCCGTTCTACATGTCTCTGTATAGAAATTTGTAGTGTGTCCTTAAGATTATGAACGTTTGTTCTATTGTAATTTAATGCAATTTCAGGAACTGAATATGGATTTAAATTGGGATTTCTTTTCTAAAGAGCCAGGTAATTTGGACTGAATTGTTTTGGAGAAGCCAACTTGTGAAATGCACTTGCTGCATTTCCTCTGTATTTCAGTAATATTACCACTCAAACGTAGAGGGGGAGAGGGGAAGCAGCCCCTCTCGATCATGGAACACAGGAGACCAGAATCCACATATACATCCCAGGCTGCAAAATGGTAGTGGTTCAGTGAAGGGAAGTGTTGTGGCTTTATGGAACTGATTGCAGGTTGGGTATGGTTAGCCAGTAAGCAGATGGTCACAGATTTGTATGGGTTGGAAGGGACCTCTAGAGATCCTTTGAGTCCAACCACCCTGCAAAGCAGGCTCCCTGCAGCAGGCTGTACAGACAGGTCTTGAATGTCTCCAGAGAAGGAGACTCCCCAACCCACCTGGGCAGCCTGTTCCAGTGCCCCATCACCCTTACTGTGAAGAAGCTCCTTCACATATTGGTGCAGAACTTCTTATGTTCAAGTTTATGGCTGTTACCCCCTGTCCCATCCCCACAGACTGCTGAAAAGAGGTTGGCCGTGTCCCTTTGACTCCCATGCTTAAGACTTATAAACAGTAGTAAGATCTCCTCTGAGTCATCTTCTCTCAAGGCTGAACAGACCCACTTTGCTCAGTCTTTGCTCACAGGAGAGATGCTTCAGGCCTTTTATCATCTTTATTGCCCTGTGCTGGACTCTCTCCAGAAGACCCCTGTCTTTTTTTGTCTGGAGAGCCCAGAACTGTGTACTGTACTCCAAGTGAGGCCTGACCAGGGCAGAGTAGAGGGGAAGGATCACTTCCCTTGATGTGCTGGCCATGCTCCTTTTAATGCACCCCAGGATCCCATAGGCCTTCTTGGCCACCAGGGCACACTGCTGGCTCATTGCCAGCCTGTTATCTGGTGGGACCCCCAGGTCCTTCTCCACAGACCTCCTCTCCAGCAGGTCAACTTGCTAACTTGTACTGATACTCGCGGTTATTCCTTCCCAGGTGTAAGACTACACTTGCTTTTGTTAAACCTCATCTAGTTTCTTGTTGTCCAGCTCCCCAGCCTGTTCAGGTCTTGCTGAATGGCAGCACAGCCTTCCAGTGTGTCAGCCATTCCTCCCAGCTTTGTATCATCGGTGTACTTGCTGAGGGTGGGCACTATCCTTTCATCAAGGTCATTGATGAAGATAAGATCAGACCCAGCACCAACCCCTGGGGAACACCGCTAGGCATAGGTCTCCAACCAGACTCTGCACTGCCAGTCACCACGTCATTCAGTTCTCAACACACCTCACTGTCCTCTAATATATCCCACACTTTCTCAGCTTCATTATTAGGATGTTGTGGGAGACAGTATCAGGAGCCTCACTGAAGCCAAGGTAGATGACATCCACCGCTCTCTCCCCCATCTATCCTCCTGCTGATGCCATCGTAGAAAGTTACAAGGTTGGTCGAGCATGATTTTCCCTTGGTGAATCCATGCTGACTATTCCTGATGACCTTCTTCTTCTATTGCTTGGAGATGACATCTAGAGCAAGCTGTTCCTCTCCTTTCTAGTGACAGAGGTGAGACTGTAGTTTCCTGGATGTAGTTTCCTGGATGAAATCCTTCTATTAGAAAAACACAAGCATGCGCCTCTTTTTTTTTTTTTAATTGCTGGGAAGCCTCTCTTCCTCCTGGCTGTCCTCTTCCCATTGGTCAGCACCTCTTCTGTGTTTTGTAGAAATTCCGTATCAGATGTGCTGTCTGATCTACAATCTCAGCTTTATGTCTTATGTACACTGACAGTCTCTAATTGAAAATGACTAGAAATTATGTATTAAGCTTTCCTGTTTCCATTTTATGCCAGTTTCTCAGTGTTCATTAACCTTAATCACTTCAAAATGTCTTTCCACATGCAGCCAGGGGACGTGCATTGATATGAATGAAGCATTTTATGTATTTTTCTCCTTTCTAAAATTTTATTTATATGGTTGAGATGATTGAAAATAGAAGAACTGTAAAGCAGTCTTTAAGTTACAGAGCTCATCCATAAACAATGTTTAGCATGCACTGGATAGATGAAGTGAGGATGCCCTTAGAAGATATGTTAAGTGAGAGTAGTGCAGCCTCAAGTGCCTGAAAGCAACCAGCTGTGACAGCACCTCTGGTTTATATGTGAGTGAAGATGTTACAGGTTGCTGATTGTTCTTGTTGCGTGGCAACTGCTTTTTTTGTTGCTCAGGGAATAAAGCCCTCATTAGTGTACAGTAGATGATTTTTTTTTCTGATGATTTGAGAACAGGAATGCTAGAAGTAAGCTGCATGAGTCCTGTGTGTTTTGTGAGATCTAAGGCTGCCCAGTGAAGGCAAGGAGGGGAGTTTCTTAGACGTTAAATTCTGATATAGAAAAAATAGCTTTGAATTTCACAGTGGTGATTTTATCTGACTTCTCCGTCTTTGCAGTATTACTATGCATACAATATATTAAGATTTCCCAAAATGATTGAACAGGAAACGGTTAGCACTGAGATGTGTAATTACTTTTTATAATCTCCATGTATCTCTTAGTATTTCATCGTGTTTTCAGTTACGATATTGCATTAGGAAGAAAATAAAAATCTGAAATTCATTTTTAATCTAAAAGTATATTACATTTCAGTGCATTTCCTGACGTTTTTAGATATGCTATCTGACATCTTCAAAACAAGACCAAAAACCCTGTCATTTTGCTATTGGCGAATTATAAAATGTACATTACAAATTACTGTTTTGAGGCAAGGGAACCTGATGTGTTTACAGAATGAATGCATAAATTTCTGGTGCTTTGTAACTAGCCTGCCAGTTCTCAATAACTAAAGTTATTTCCTCCTTTGGAAGACTAAAAATTTTCATGATCCACCAACCTTTAAGTAAGCTAATTAGTATATATAGCTAACTGTTCCAGCCATCTTGTTTGGATTTGCTTCGAAACCTTTAGAGGACTTTTATATGTGTACAATACCCCACACATCACGGTTTATAGATATGTTCTGTATTTGGATAGGATTGTGAAAGGAAACCTCGAGGGAGTTTTACTGTTTTGGAGGTTTGATTTTGTATTTAAATGAATGGATTGAATATAGCAATGGAATTGCCATACAAGAAATATTTGGCCTTCACAAGTGTAATATATATTCATGGTAATATATTCATGGCATTATGCCCACAAGTGCTTTGAAGCATTTAGAAAATACTGGAAAATTTGCTTCTTTTTCATCTGACTTGAAATTCTAAAAATAAGCCTGGAAACTTGGGCACTTCAGGCACTTGAGAAGGAAATTATAAACAAAATACAGGGGTTTTTGAGAAACAGGCTTCAGATTCTCATAAAACTTTAGTCGTCTTCTGCTTCTGTACATCTTCAAGAAATGAGGGAAGTATTCTCCTTCTGGCACACTGCACACAGCTACTGCTGTACAGGTGTTATGATGCCTCCACAGTTAATACTAATGTGATAATTTCCGGATTGTGGAAACAAGCTTGAAGCTGTCATTTTCAGCACTGCATATGTGCCTACTAATATGGGAATGCCTCCTTGTTCATTTAAAAATACATTTTAATTAGTGCAACACAAAATACAATACTATATTCACTTATAAAGGTTGGGAATTGCCTCCCAGCTGAGGTGGAAGGCATTCATCAACACAGCTGCAGGTTGCAATCGGATATGAAGTGAAACCAAGGAGATAACTACCTACATGAACTTTGGGAAAGCTAATTGTTGCTAAAGCTCTGCTCCAGAGAAATGGCTCACTTAGTGAAAGCACTTAAATGTGTACCTGTGTTGCATTTGACATTTAAAATCTAAAGTAATATCCTAAGCTACGGATTAGACTAACTGTAGATTGTGGGGGTAGTTATGATCCTGTTCTTGTTTTGAACTGAACATGTTGGAAGAAGTAGCTTGGCTCTGTGTAGCTACATGTGTGGTTTAATGAATGGTAAGTGCAAAGTGGAAAGGGAAGCTTATCTCTGGCAGTGTTCGCATCCCTTCTTTTAGACCAGACCTAGCATGTGTGTGGCTGCACAGAGAGCAGTGTCGGGCAGAAACTATCCTAGCCATCAGGCCATCCAATTCCATATAAAAGCGATTTGTGCTGGAAAAAAGAAAGATGGGAATGTATGGATAAGATGGAGAACAATAATGAGACTATTTTTCAGTCATCTGCACTGATGTGTATTTAAATCAGCTCAAGTCAACTCTGCAACTCATTGCCCAGTTGTGCATTTTAATTGCAAAGTCAGCCTTCTTCATGTGTTGGATAATTAAAATGAATATGAATATGGCTGTCACATTGTCTCTTTTGTGTGTGCTCTCTTTCAGGGAATAATCTCTTTTTCTATAGTGTCTGTAGAGTGTGGCTCTGCTGTTGAATAAGCATCCTTGATGTGACTGTACAATAAGGAATAAAAAGAATAAAGAAAACTTCAAATGGAAGTGAATAATGGACAGCGAGTTGCTGTAACCAGAAAAAAAAATGCAAATTCTTGTGCCAGGCACTGGTTTTACTGTGCAAATTTGTACTGGACTGTCTGCTTAATGAACAGGTCTTCCAGTTTTCTTTAGTTGCCCTTCTATAAATGGGCTCATTTCCTATTTGTGTTTTTTTCCATGAAACTTTCTGGTATTTTATACATGACATTTTGAGTGGAGAAAGTAAAAATTAAGCAGTTTTTAGGGTTCTACATACAGATCAACACAGTGGATTAACACAGGTTGGATTTAATTTTACTTTTATGTTATAAACAACACAGTTGTTTTTTGACAAGGGTCACAGTTAACTTACAGAAGTATTAACTTCTGTTCTGCAGAGTAGTAATGGGATAATCAAACATGTCTTGCAGCCATTCCACCACAAGGTAACAAATTGTCCGTTCTGATCAGCCAAATGAATGCAGTCTGAATGGCCAGCAACGTGATGGGAAGATCGTGCTTTCAGTATGGCTGTGTCTCTGAAGTTAGAGCAAGAAAGTAAAGTCTTAGCTGACTTTTCCTTTCTAGTTGTTTTACTGAATATATGCTTCACCCTAGTTTTGCTCATTCTTGTGAGACATTGAAGAACTCCTTATGGAAAAGGGTAACTATAGAAGTCTTTATTTTAGCATTTTACTCAACTTGTCTACCTCACCTAAAATACTGTATTTCTTGTGCATTTTGATTTTTAGGATAGACCCCTTATGCTTACCATATTTTGACATTCTGTAGCTGATACGTATTGCATTGATTCTGTATGCATTTAATTCACAAGAAATAAGTTAAGAACAGAGTCAGATGGAGGAGAAATAAATTATAATTTCTATCACAGTTCAGGAGTTTATCTGCTGCATCCATCATACTCCTCAAAATACAGGTTGAAATTAAATGCAAAATGATGCCTAACTGAGTTTTGAAGCTTCAGTAGCAGTCGGCAAAGCCTTTCACAGTTTAAGATGACAGATTGCTGTCTTTAGACTAACCTTATTGTGCATAATGTGTGAACTGAATTTAAGTTCATGCTTTATTTCTGACACTTGGTGAAAATGAATCAGGGAATCCTTAAGAATTTACAGTTCTCCAGACTCTTCAGTTACTGTTGTTCTCTTGTGGCTTCTTTCATTTCTGTTACAGTTTGCTACAGTGCCCAGTTAAATACGTTGGGAAAGATTAGGATTAGGATTTCTGTAAGTACAAGCTCAGTCTTTCAATTTTATTTTATTTGATGACAGGGCAACACAAAATGAGAGAGTAGTTAAAAGGAATCTGGAATTTCATTATAGTTATCAGAAATCTGAAAAAGTAATTTTCACTAGTTTTTACCATTAGAAGGTGGTAAAAATCATCGCCTATCAGTGTACATGGACAATATGGATGCATCTGTACTGTGTATTTTTTTTGCCAGTCTTACAGCTGTCTGCCCAGCATCACATCACACTCAAGTGGGATGTTTCAACCTGTGAATGTCTTTGCCATATATTGTTCTGGCATAAAAGTAGCCAGGTGTCATCTCCTTGTTTTAATGTTGATGACTACTTAGGATCAGATTATTTGCAGTTAAATGCCCCCAAACCTGTTGTACTTGGTATATCTGTGCATTAGTACTTCATCATGTCTCAAGCATTGACCTGAAGCTCTGCAGGGAATGTCTCTCTTCTTGACAGTTGATGTCTTTGAGTCCCTTCAGCAGGGACTCAGCCATGCTCTACAAAGAGTATCTGAAATTCCCTTAGAAGAGCAGTAAACATAAGGTTGAAGTGGTGTTTGGGCTACAAGCCCTGCGGCATGGCTATCTAGAATTTGTTATGACTTAACCATGCTTACTTACAAGTTGTGAGTGAAGCCACTTACTGCTAATGAGTTGCAAGTGTGGAAACTTGCTTAGATTTTACTGATGAAGAATTGCCTGGGATACTGATGTTTTTGCACAACTGGATGCTGAAGGATGAAGAACCTGAGGTCTATATGGATATCTGATCTGCCCCTTCAGTCATATTCCTCTCCAGTACATATTTTTGTGACGCATTAAGTTTGGTTTTATTATACAGAAGCAGTATGGTATACTGTGACGTAGATTTTTGAATGCCAGCATCTGTCTGGTACTGTGCTTTTCTGTTGGTGAATGCCCAGAAGTAGTCACCATGCTGAGAGTGCATGTTCCTGTTACTTTATTGAATTCTTCATTCCAGCTTTTCTGGCATAACTAAAACGATCACTGTGTGCAGGGAGCATGTGCAGAGAGCTTTCACAGCTGCCTTCTTGCTGTGTGGATGGGTTTGTTCATCATTACTGCCTAACCTTTCTCCCTTCCACAGACCTTTATCTCCATTTTATCTATGTAGTCTTCAGCTGTCAAAATTCCCTTAATTCTTCTTGACCAAAAGGATGAATTTGCCAGGAGAATGGCTGAAATGGCTGAAAACAGCACTGCTGCAGTAAGAACTTAGTTCATTACATGTATTGTGTTTATGTGTTAATGTATGGCAGTTTCTCCTTTTTCTTTTGTCTCCTGCTCCATGAGAGCTCCTCACCTCTTCTGTGTGCTTCATCATCTCTCTTGCAGCCTAACAAACCAAAACCAGGTAGGCTCACGTTAGTCATTTAGTGTAGCCCAAACTCAAATGTTATCTCAGAATGCAGTGTATTTTTCCTATGTTCTTCCTCCAGAGAATATTTCAGCAGTGTGATAGTATATTGTGTTCAGGAGCATGAGACGCAGTTTAGGAATTGTAAATGTATAAGCACTGTAAGCTGTACAGGACATTTTTCACCTTGAAAGTTGTGAGTTATTTTGAAACACTTTTTTGTTTGAACTTGAACGTGCACTGCAAATGAGCAAGGCAGTTTTGGGCACAGAACTTAATAGCTGTAGCACTGCATCACTTAGCAGAGCTTGGCTTCTTCAAAGGAGGTATGGGGAAGACAGAGCCATTCTGATGCAAGAAGTCAGGTATACTCATATGAACTTCCTGTACTACTTGTAAGCAAATGCACTCTTTGTTTCTGCATCTGCAGCACTTTGTCTAATGCAGGATTAGCTGTCAGAGACACAAATGCAACAGAAATGCCTGTATCAGGCTATCCATTAGCTGTCCAATATAACTCAATAATATTGAAATCTCTTTAAGTCTTTTATGTACGTGTGGAGGAGGATAAAATGAGGAGTCACATCTTTGAAATTTGAGAGTGAATTTCTTTAGATCAGCCCCTGTGCTGAAAATAAAAATGTAATGAGGGACTTGGGACACTTTAACAGCTATGATTTTAAGACAATCTCTCAGTGATTCTGTCTTGCAAATCTCAGTGAAGTGCTTTTCATTATTCTCAGAGGTAGATACATTTCCTCCATTATAACTCAAAGCAGATGTTGAATGTAGTTACACACTAGTTGTGAAACATTGCTCTTCTAAATAGCTGTTTCATTGTCACATTATAAGGTGTTATGCAAAAAGGAAATTGCTTTTATGGTCCAGTCGTCTTGAAGAGCCTTCCCCAGTCAGAGGATTGCTGACTGACTTGCATAGGGACTGGAAGATTTGCTCCTTAAATGTGTGTTGAAAGGATGGATCGGAAGACAGATCTGCTGTTCTATTTGTAACATTGGAAATATGCAATTCTCTAAAGATTTCTGCACTAGAAATCTGTCAAGACACTGCACATTAATTTCAGAGAATCTGCAAGTATAAACAAGTGATGAGTATCTGTCTATTTCGAAACCTAGTTTAAGAGGTGGGTAGAATATAATGTCCGTTTGACAAGTGTTATCCTTCTTCAGCCTCCTGCTGAATTTTACTTTCTGATCTATGTCTTGTAACTTGTGAGTTGACCCAAATTTAATTCAAACCAAAGACTTTTAAGCAACCTTGCTTATTGGAAATATTAAAAACCCACACAGTACTTGTATTACACAGCTGATAAAGAAGATTTCTCATCAGTAGTTATTTCTGTTTTCATTTGAACAATGTTGATTGTTTTTTTAGCAGGGTTTTCGATTCAGTTCCACTTTCAAGTCAGGCTGTTTTTTCCATGATGAAAAACACTCTCCTGGAAAGCAGTTGCTGTTTTCTGATAGGTTTGGGAAACTGATATTTCAATCCAGCATCCTGTTTGAAAGATACACTTTGATTTCCCAAGAAATGTACAGCACAAAGATCCATGCTATGCTTTGACAGTACTCCTTGGTGCTTCTACTTTGTAAGGGAATGTTTAGCATTCAGAAACTGTTAACCTAACACGAAGAGTGGATACTTCTGGGGTGTCTGCTCTTAATTAGTATCTGGTCTAAACACCAGCAAACCTTTTTTTTCCTTGTATATAGAAAATCTTAATTCAGGCATGGGAATTGAATGCACAGCATAGAGATTAGAGCACTGGTAAATATGAAAATGATGCATTTCCACTGGCAATTGAGAAGACAATAGAAGACATAGCAGCAATTATAAAGACCTATTGAGAAAGTTTTAGAACTTGTGATTCTTGTTTATAATAAATGGACTGATATGCAGCCCTATTCACTGTTTTCCAAAAAAA